>JAOUQT010048199.1:0-10889 GCA_025769995.1 Xyliphius kryptos
CTCAGTAGTGTGTGTGTGTGTGTCCTCCACGTGCCTGTATGACCTCCCTACAACACCTGGGCATGCTCCTGATGAGGGGGTGGATGTTCTCTCCTTCGGCCCCGTCTATGTCTCTTGGTGTACTGACCTGTCTCCTGGTATCTGCTCCATGATCTAAACACTGTGCTGACAGACACAGCAAACCTTCTTGCTGCCACAGCTGGCATTTATGTGCCATCCTGAATAAGATACACTACCTGAGCAACTTGTGTGGGTTTTAGACACCTCCTTATGCTACCTCTATGGTGAGAGAACCGACCAAATGCAAAAGTGACCAAAATATCAGCCAAAAAGGATGAGAACAGAGAAAAGGTGTGTGGTCACCACCTACAGAAGCAATCTAAGTGCCTCTCATTTCTACTTGTTGTCTGTCCATTTGCACAACAGCAAGTAAAATTGATTCACAATCAGTGTTGCTTCCTAACTGGACAGCTTGATTTCACAGAAATTGAAACTTTTATTTTACTTTAGACTTTTATTATGGCGAATACTCCACGAGAACGCGCGACTGCGAGCCGGTTTCCCGTTCTCTATTAGCACTGCATTAAGGGAAATTGAGTGTTTACCATATTGGTTGCCGTGCCATATGCAACTTGAAAAACTACATTTCCCATTCATGTTTTAAAAACAGATTAAACTCGCGGTTTGTCTAAAAGTTTTACCCAACAGTGGTTGTGTGGATGAGTTTTAGATCTTCTTAAGCGGTTACGTGTAGTCGAAGTTATGTAAAGTCACTACAATGTTGTGGTCTCGTTCTCAATGCAGAAGACTCGTCGTTTTATTTTGTGGTCGTTTCTCAGCGAGCTGCTCTTTCTCTTCCTCGTATCATTTAAATGCACGAAAAAAGAAAAGTCAGTACGGTGATGTGGACACGGAACAGTATTCGTCGTTGGTGAAGTCGGTTCTGTCGGTTAAACCGAGCTCTCAGACACCGGAGAGTATTCTAACAGAAGATGAGTGGCTGTACGGTTCGGTCGTTAAATCCAAACCGCAGGTACCAGAACCGTTAAAGAACCCATGGCCGCTGTTTAATGAGGCGAAGAGCAGCATCACACCAGAACCTCAGAACCAGAACCTAACCAGGATAAGCTTACAGAGAGGTTCGAATGAAGTCAGAGTGGCCAGCGTTACCAAAATACTGCAAAACACCATGTCGACACAGCAGGAGTTTTATCTGGAGAGGTGGAGGAGGAGGAAAATCTCAGAACTGGGAGAGGAAGGGTTCAAAGAATACACCACTAGTATGATCTGATAATCTTTCAACCTGTTGGAAATAATGAAATACGACTTTGGTAATGAATTAACTGTGCTGCAACTGTCAAGTGTGTAAAGGCGTTAGTGATAAAGTAATGTATTTTGCCTACTGTACTTGCACACAAGGGAATTTTTCCTCCACATTGAACACATCTGTTCATTGATGCACACACTGAGTGAAGTGAGCACACGTGCCCAGAGCGGTGGGCAGCCTGGTGCACAGTGCCCTGGGTGCAGTTGGGGTTAAGTGCCTTGTCCAAATACTCTTTAGCCATAGTACTTGGTGGGACCAGGAATCGAATCAGGGACCTTCCGGTGACTGACCGGTTCCTTAACCACAAATTCAAGAATACTTTATTGTCATTCATATCACATGTGATCCATAAGATGCAATAAAACTGTTATCTCAAAGTCCTAATTTTACCCAAGTACAGCCATTATATAAGAACAGAAAAAGTGTGTTCATTTTTTATTATAGAATTCATTTATACATTATGAGAAAACCAACATGGACACGGGGAGAACATGGAAACTCCACCCAGATTGAGATTCGAATCTGGATCCCCTGAGGCGCTGTGCTATTCATTAAGCCACCGTGCCGCCCCTATTATAAAATATAAGATAAATAATATAAAAAATTGCAGCACAGAAGTAACAGTAAAATATAAAAAAGTTATATAAATGATGGTACAATATATAGTTGGGTCACTAGCTTTTAAAATCTGAGGTTTTCTGGGTAAACTGCTGTGATTGGTTAAATGCATGCAGCCAATAAAGAGCCTCTGGACATGAACTTTTTGAAGAACAAAATTAGAGAAGGATTCCAGAGAAACCTAGAAAATTTTTCTAATTTTGCAGATGCTTGTGGTTAAGGATCCAGTCTTGCAACCTAAAGGCCCTGGTTCGATTCCCAGTCCCACCAAGTACTATGGCTTAAGTGCCGCTGCCCATCAGATTTTGAGTTGGTGATACCAAGGCCCTCTAGCAGCATGAATGTAACAGTAAAATGTAAAATGAAGTGTCCAGTGAGAGGAAAGTGTCATATTGCCTCAAGGAGATTCAGCACAGTCTGTTTGGTTAGGTGGAGTTTCTGAGTTTCTGGAACGAGTTTCTGGAACAAAGCTGTTTTTTAGTCTGGTTGTTATACACTTAATGCTTTGCAGCTTTCTCCAGAGGGAGGCAGGACAAAATGTGGGTGGGCTGGGTGGGTGGGATCCTTTATGATGCACAAGGCCCTTTTACTACATCTAGATGTGATGGTGTCTGTGGTGGTGGGGAGATTGACAGACAGTCTGTGCCGCCTTCACCACCCTCTACAGAGCTCTTCTGTCTGCAGCAGAGCAGCTTCTGTGCCACACTGATGAAGGACAAGGAAAGCAAAAGGACTGGTGGCCCATTAAACACCTGAAGGGTGTGGTAGCTCAGTGGGTAGGGCTATCAATTTAAAGAATGTTGGTTTAAATCCCAAGTCCACTGAAGTTACCACCCTTAACCCTCATTTCTCCAGGGTGCTGTATCAACCCTATGTTCTGACCCCAATCTTCAAGTTGGAATTCTTGTAAGTCGCTTTGGATAAAAGCGTCTGCTAAATGACCAAATGTAATGTAAATGTGAAATTCCATACAATCCCCAAAGTCTGTGTTGGGTCATTTGCAGTATTTATGATTTGAATACAAATACTAACATCTGGGTACTTGCTAATACCAAATACAGATATTCATTATTTTTACACAATTACAGTTCCTTGCAAATACTTTTGGTGAGCTGTTCCTAGCATTTTGACTGTTACACACACAACACAACACCATGTTTTCTGTACAAAATGCTACATGTAATTTCAGGCCTTAATATGATTGGCTGAGCTGCCCTTGTTTATCATTCATAGAGCAAGAAGATTTTCCTAAATAACCAGTTTTACTTTTTTCAGATATGTTTAGACAGGGAAAACTGTTCCATGCTGCTATTGATGATGTTTTGACTGGTGACAAGTCGCTACAGGAAGCTGGATGTGAGGAGCAGATCTCTGGGTATTTACAAAGTATTAGCCACGTACTGGATTCCATCACCGGAGTTCAAGCTATCGAAAGCGTTGTGCGGCATGAGTCCCTGAAGTACCTGGGCATTGTGGACTGTGTGGCTTGTTATAAGTGAGCATCATTTTTTTACCTTTTAAAGGGGGGCATGACTGAAACAATTGGAACCCATGCTTCAACCACACAGGGTTGCAAAGTGTATCCTCCTTTTCACTGCTCCTCAGGTAGCACAGATGGTAAAGGCAATTAATCTACTAAATCAAGATTTTCAACTGAAATATTTTATTCACTGAGATCTAGGATGTTATTTTAGTGTTTCTTTTTTTTTTTAACAGTGTTTACACTTAAGTGGCTTATATTCTGTGGTAGTGTATATTTTTATTTAACTTTTGTGGTGAAAATGTCAGAAGGAACTGTAGGCCCTTGGGCATCTTCATTATATCAAATTTTGTTCTCTTTGTTTAATCACATCCTGTTTTTTATTGTACTCTCATTGAAATAAAAAAAGTAATTATAAACTACATACTAACACTTGTAACAGGATAAATTTTGATGTGGACGGGCAAAATATGACCATTGAGATTGACCGGTAATTATTGTAGCAATGTAAATATAAGAAGTTATCACTAGTTTCTGTTATTAATATAAAACACAGAATTTTTTTGTTGGCAGAGATACGCTGTGTATCGTGGACTGGAAAACATCAGAGAAACCCAAACCTCTTCTTGAACACACGTATGACAATCCATTACAGATCGCGGCGTACATCGGCGCTTTAAACAGTGACAACAATTACAACTACCAGGTATTTATTTGTGTTACTTAGAATCACAACCTAATGAATGTTTAAATGCACAGTTTATTTTTAATAACCTTTAATTTATTGTTTTTTGTCTGCAGGTGGAAAACGGTTTGATCGTTGTTGCATATAAAGACGGCTCGCCAGCTCACTCTCACTTTCTGTACACAGACCAGGTGGTAACGTACTGGGAGAGATGGTTGTTACGACTGGAAAAGTACATGCAGAAGGACATGTAATGCAACAGAACGACAAAACATTGGTCTTTTCAGTTCTAAAATTTCCGAAAGCTTCCAGTCTGATCTGATTTGCAAATATTATCTACAGTTTAAAAGTCCCTGTGACATGATTGTGTCTAAAAAATGGTTCATAATGTTTTTTTTTTTTTATTATTATTTTTAATTAAACTTGTCTAGTGAAACAGAAGTATGTCATGCTTCTTAAAAGTTTGATCGAGTAATACCTGGTTTGTGGAACACTGTTAACTTTGGTGACTTTGGTAATCTAAATTATTGTAAGATTTTATTTACAGATATTCATTTTTATTATTTTTTTAGAAAGAAAAAAAAATTTGAAAAATATTTGGGAAAAAACTATAGAAAATATGCTGCTGTATGATGTGTATAATATATATGGTGCACAATGTTATTCATAAAAAGAAAATAAAACCCAAGAAGCAACCAGTAACACATAAACGTTTACACGGTTTCCAGGCCGAATAGGGTCTAGTGTACATACGCACTATCCAGCCAAATGTTTATAAGCAAATAAAGTTCAAATTATTACATGTATTTTGATAATAAAGCATAGAACAAATTTCAAAATATACATTTTTACTTTTTTCTTTACAAAATCACAAACTTAAATCATCATAAGCTTGTGCTTAAGGAACCAGTCTTGCTACCTGAAGGTCCCACAAAGTGCAATGGTTAAAGGGCTGTTGGGCAAGACACCTAACCCCAATTGTACAAGGCTGCCCACCGCTCCGTCCACATGGGTTCACTATACTCGGTGTGTGGTTTCCCGCACGGATGGGTTAAATGTGAAGGACACATTCTTATGTAGGCAAAATAGATCACTATGGATTTGGTGAAGGAGGATATGCAGGTGGTTGGGTTAACGGAGCCATAATAGTTGCAGAATTATGCAATATTACGTTAGATTTTAGTTTAAATTCAAACATTCTCTACGGCTGTTGTTCAGTTATGACTTTTCTTTTTAAATATGTGTTTGTTTTTCAAAATGTGGTTATTCTAATCTCTGTTGTCTTCTACCACATCCTGTTCTTTGTTTTCTTTCTCTGGGTAATCTGTGAAATGGCGTTAACACACCCACTTACATAACATTATCTTATTTTTCAGATTTTTGGACGCAGAGCAGTGAGTGAACCCTGATACATCACCCATGTATTAAGGGTTGAGGGTTTCTATTTAAAATGTTCTCTGGCTTAATTATTTTTTTTTCTAGCGTAATTATGAGTTTAAAAATCTAAACACTTAAAAAAATGTTTTGGGGTGTTACAGTGACAGTGGTTTGCACATATGCTTCTGCACTGGGGCTACCAATCTTGTTTGAGTGTCCATGTTCTCCCCATGTGGGGTTTTAGCCAGGTTTTTACTCGTCCTCTCACAATCGAAAAGCGTGGATTCAAGGTGAATTGGCTGTTTTAAATTGCCCCCATTTAAATTGGGCCTAAATAGTGAGTGTATGTCTGTGTGAGTGTGTGTCCAGCAAAGAATTGGCACCCTGTGCCTGGGTGTATCTACAGAAAGCTGGTAACATTCTCCCCTGGTTGGGCAAGGGGAACCCACCCCACTGCATGACCTTAGTAAAGGATTCAGCGAAAGATGATTTTTTCCCCGTTATTTTTCCTTTATCCTATTAGGATAAAGAGTGTTTTCAGCTCTGATGTCACTTAATTAATTTAAGATCACTGGCAGTCTTTTTTGTGGAATAATGTCCTAATTTTTATTTACATAATTGTGTTTGTGTATACAGTATATCATCATCATGATCATCAGCAGCACAATGAAACTTTATCACTAACTAGATTTGTAAATTATTTCAGGTACGAGTTACTGCTCTGTGGTGGTACTATTACCATTAGAGAACAGTGTAAAGCATTCAGCAAACGGCCAATCACTGCTGCAAATGCTCTCTATGTTGTATATTTTTTCCGTCTCCCTCCTCAAGCATTATCTGTTGCTTTGCCACAGCAGTGTTTTGCCATTTACTTTACTTTGCTTACTTTGCTTTTCATTTAGGTTCTTTAAAAATATATTAAACCTTTAGTTTTTTCATCCGAAGGGTTAAACAAGACAATTTTGTTTTGTTAATGCGAGTTTAAAAAAGTAGTACAGCATTCGATTAGAATAAAAAAAAAAAAAGAAACATTTGTATTTGCAATATTGTTTTTCTTGTTTTTATTGGCTCTGATGTCACTTCATTAAAATTTTGGTATGAATGTCTCACTTTCCCTAGATTTAATATTGCAGTTATTTTTTTGCATCCTAAAAACAGGTTAATGTTCACGTTAATAGAACTTTATAAGAGGTTTTACTTTCAATTTCATATTCTGATTTATTTTGGTGAATAAAAAAATTATTTCCACTGGTCACATGATGTTTGTGTGGGTTCACACTGCTTAGGTAAATAGATGAATTGATTAAACTGGAATAGAAAAGTTGTTGGAAACATGACTCTGGAGCAGCAGTTTGGCAGGAGCATGAAAGTTCTTTGTAGTAACGAGATGAAGGAGGCAGAGGATGCTCTTAAGTTGAACTTCCCTCAATCACTACAGGTGTGTAAAATAATCTTTACTTTAACCCTCAAATAAAACTTAGCAATAGTTCAGCCTTTTTATGACGACATTATGGAGCAAAATAATGATTTCCATTTAAAACTTTATTTAACTTGGTAATAATGATGCGAAAAAAAAATCTATATACAGTATATTGGTAAAGGACAAGCTGTATATTAAAAGCATAGCTAGTTGTACTGGGGGTTCTAGTAAGTTAATTGTATTTTTACTATGATCCTATAGTTTAATGGAGAAATGGCAACTTATGAACAACTATCAAAGTTATCTGTGTTTATTTTTTTATTGTTTTTGCCATAAGCCTTGATTATTATTCAAATTTTATAGTTAAAAATATATGCATGGGGTGGCATGGTTTGGTCTTGGGAGGGTCCTAATCATTTAAGAAAAGGGGTAACATTAGTTTTGTTAACATTTTTACAAAATTCTACATTTCTGCTTTTTCTATTTGCACATCTTCAATTCTGTACATAATAGTTTACATCTAAATTCAATTTTAATCTATACTTTTTTTCTATTTACATGTTCATATCTTAAATTTTATAGTTTAGTTTTATATTGTTTATTTATTTAAATATAAATTGTACTTTACACTCAAACTTAACGTTTATGTAGCACAATATACTAAGCATCGCATTTGACCAATACAATTAAATTGGGGCGTAAGTGCTATATGGAGTTTGCACAGTAAATCAAAAGATAAAATCATGACATTTTAATTTTGATATAAAACTGTTTAAACCCAAGACGTGAGTCTTTATATTTTAATTTAACATGTTCAGAGCCTTCAGCCACTCTGCTCCTCAACTTTAGAACTTCCTGCCACCAATATAAGGAACATAACCACATTATCTCATTTTAAATCCGCACTTAAAACTCATATTTTTAAAATTGCTTTCTCCTGTGGTTAAATTATACTGTTCTTATATTTTATTTTATTTTAGTTCTATTGTTTTATTGTTTCTATGTAAGGTGTCCTTGAGTGACAAAAAGGCGCCTATTAAATAAAAATGTATTATTATTATTATTAACATTAAGGGCAGCACATTGGCTTAGTGGTTTGCATGTTGCAATCCTGGTTCGAATCCCAATCTGGGTGAAGTTTCCATGTTCTCCCCATGTCTGCGTGGGTTATCCCCAGGTTCTCTGATTTCCTCCCACAGTCCAAAACATGGATTTAAGGTAAATTGATTGTTGTAAATTTCCCCATATTTTGTGTGGCTGTGTGAGTGACTGTGCCCAGCTAGAGATTGGTGCCCTGTTCTTGGGTGTATCTGCCCAGTGCCCGAGACGTTCTCCCATGGATGGGCAAGGGAAACCCCACCACGACCCTAGTAGAGGATTAAGCGAAAGATAATAAATGAATGAATGAATTTAACATTAAATCATTTTAAATCATGTGTGTTTCTAATTAAGTTTTATAAGCACTTTAATTTTTTGTTTTGTTGATGTTTTCAGGTTTATGGTTATGTTTTCCTGATGAATCGATTTAAGGCTGATATTTCTGAGGTGATAGTGGACAAGTGGCCAGACTTTAATGTACTTATCATTAAATCAAAACAAGAGCAGGTATACTATGGAATTACTTTTATATATCAAAGTCAATCCAAATTCTGATGTCCCTGGACTGCTGTGCTTAACTGCTCCAACTTTTTACTCGTTTCAGAAAAAGGTCCTTTACAAAGACATCTGCATTTTTTCCAAGGATAAAGCCTCCCTCAGAAACATACTGGCTGAGACAAATGTGCTGGACTGGCAAAAAGTGTATTTAAGTATGAATTTCTGACTTTATATAATGCCTTCAGAATGGTTTCTTATAATTAATAAGTGGGGCAGTTGTAGGCTTGAGGTTAATGATCTTGAGATCTGAAGGTCCCCAGTTTTATTCTTGGTCCCACCAAGTACTATGGCTGATTGCCTTTGGGAAAGAGACCTAACCCCAATTGCTCCCCAGACGCCATATTCAAGACCGCCCACTGCTCTGGGCATGTGTGCTCACTTCACTAGTTTGTGTTTGTGTGCGTGTGTTTGTTTGTGTTTGTTTTACTGCAAAGATGGGCTAAATGTGGAAGACACTCCTCTGGAATCACTCTTACTTACTAAATAATGCCACTATGTGCTTCGGATTAACAGACATATTAAGATAAGGAAATAATAATAACATTTATGTCTAGGGTTCGATCTGTGCAATAAAGAGATGATCCACTCTGCAGCAACTAGTCGAGGTGTCTCCTGGGTGAAGAAATCTTTTAGTCATGTGATGAAACTGAACGATGTGTCAAAACTCACCGTGTCCAGGTAACTGATATACTGCTCGAAGTGGCATCTCCCTTAATTTAACTTATGATCTAATCATTCTTTCATTTTTAATCATTTTTGTAGGTTCCAACTACAATTATAGCTACGTGTACACAATTCAAGGACTTGATTTGGTTTTATGTGGTTGTAAATTACTTACACTGAGGGAGCTGTGTTCAGCACTCTTGCATTAAGTTAAAAAGATCCTCTGTAGAATTCTCCGCCAGGGAAATGGGGTTGATTTCTGGGAAGTTTGCATGTTCTTTCCATATCTGCATTAGTTCTCTTTCGGAATTCAAACAAATGTAGAAGGTAAATTTACCTTTCTATGAAACCTAATGGAGCTAGTGGCATTAAACCCACCATTAACTACTAAATCCATGAAAGTTACAAAGTGAAAATGTTATTTCAGCCATTTTCAAGTAATACATTTATTTATTTATCCAGGGATTGCTCTTCTGTCCTGTAAGTGTCTTATTATTACTCCAGATATTTGATGTTAACTGGTTGCACCAGATCATCATGCCATGTTTTTACATTATTAATATAAATTATAATTAATTACAAGTACCCTGTTAACTTACATTACAGAAGGCAGATGTTTTTCACCCTGGGCCTCGTCTGATTCGATATTAGAATTTGTCTTTTATGTGCAGTTATAGAATAGATCCGCATATGCACTGCAAATGTGGCTATATTCCAAACAGTGAACAGATTAAACATATAATTGCAGTTTGGAACCAAACTATTGTAGAAAATGATTCAGTATTAGCATGTAAAAAGTTTAATTACTTGTAAAAAAAATAATAATTAAAATATGCCTTATAATACTATTTCTACTTGAGAGCAACCATCACTATCTAAGTAAAAACAAACTTAAAATTTTACTTCTCTCAGGTTGTCCTCATTCAACATCTCCTCACTCACCGAGTCTCATGTTACTCTGGTCAATAGCACCTGGAAGTTTAACAAGGTTGGCTACAGTGAATGGATGATCTGGAACATGATCATGAATTATCCATCTTTCTGTGTGCTGGATTTAGAGGGTCAGCCAATTTCTTGGATCCTGATTTATCCTTTCTGTGCTATAGGAATGCTGTACACACTTCCAGAGCATCGGGGAAAAGGTTATGCTAAAGCCCTGATTACAATAATGGCAAAACAACTTCATTCAGAAGGCTTTCCAGTGTACTGCCTAATTAATGAAGGAAATCATTTGTCCTACAGACTGTTCTCTAGTTTAGGTTTTAGAGAGGATCCATCTTACAGGTGTACTTACTTTGAAATCAGTTAGACTAAAATAATTAAACAATCACTTAAAACCATTTAAAAAAAAATTGTTTTACTGTTAATTACACTATTATTGTGATTACATATCAGCTGCGAAAAGCAATGTAATTTGTTCTAGGATGTGTTGGTTGATGGGATCTAACACGAAATATAAATTATATTTTTCTATTATTATACAATTATTCTATTATTATTACTCTATATTATTATTCTATTATTATTATTCTATTATTCAAAGTTCTATTTTTACTAGGTGTAATACAGTATAACAACTTTTCAAGGAATATTGGGAGTTGAGCGAGCTACAGCATGTGTGTGTGTGTGTGTGTGTGTGTGTGTGTGTGTGTGTGTGTGTGTG
>JAOUQT010048210.1:0-10889 GCA_025769995.1 Xyliphius kryptos
TCATGTGAGAAATGAATGGGAGGGGGGAGGGTTGTGGACATTCAACAGGAGGACATTGATTTGTTTCTGTCTGTAGTCTTTCACTTCATGCCGATCTGACCGCAAAGTCTTATCTGAGCGAGTCGATGTTAAACGTCTTCAGCGCATTCCTCGGCTGGTGGGAGACGTGGGTAAATAAACCTGTAAACTGGCGTGACCTCAGTGTCGGAGCAGAAGCTCACTGCACCCCCAGCTAACCCTGAACTCACTGTGCACCCCTCCTGTGTTTGACTCCAGCAGCTGAAACGATGGAGACTCTGATTCCCATCATAAACCGGCTGCAGGAGGTTTTCCTGACGGTCGGCGCCGAGATCATTCAGCTGCCTCAGATCGTGGTGGTGGGCTCGCAGGTCAGTCAACATACAGAGAACGTTCTTCATGCACCCGGCACACATACGATGGTATTGTATCCATTCATCCGGTCCTCACTGACGGGGAACGGGGTGGAGAACGTTGGGCCATGATCTACTAGACCAATAAGGTACGGTGGGGCGTGGCCTAATTGTAAATAAATCATGGGAAAGAAAGGTTATTAGGCAATATTCACAATAATACACAACCTCGAGTGTCTTGCTGTTATAAAACACTAACAAACACTGTAATCAAAACAAAATCAAGCTTTGATTCATAAATGCGTTTACTGAAAGCAAAATCGGTAATAAACTGGTCTCCGCGAGATAATCTCATCGGTTTTTTAAAGTGTACGCTGATCGCTGAGTTACAGGAAACCGGTTTTCCTAGCAATCCAATGCTGCCATCCAGTGGCCAAATTTCTGGATGCAGGTTAGAAAAAAAACATCTGGAAATAAAAGTATGGTCTGTCCCGCATTAATACAAATGTGAAGCGCTCAGAGGTGTGTGTAATTGTTAATGATGTCACGGCTGGACAAGCGGCTCAGCCAATCAGATTTAAGAAGCGGAACGACACGTTTTATAATAATACTTACAGGTATTTATAATATTATACAGGAAAACATTTTGCCACCCAATTGAATCAAGCGCAAACACTCGGTACAACCAAAGGAGAACATACCAAACCTTGAGTGATGAAGCCTTTCATTGGGTGTAAGGCAGAAAAACACCCTGAACACGTTGCCCGAATATCAAAAGGAAGGCACACACACGGCTTTTTACTATTTCTAATCGATCTCTAATCTTTTAAAATGATGAATATATACAGGTCACCAGCAGGGGGGGGTAAGGAGTCATAAACAGGTGGAAGTCTCTACAGAACATTGACACGTAGCGTGTTCCAGGCGATCTACCAACAAGCACCGTGTGATCGACGCTTTGGGTATCGGGCACCCTGGTGGAGACCTATTGAATCAAGCGCACGCAGTCGGTACAACCAAAGGAGAACATACCAAACTAAAACTCAGAGTGCTGAAGCCTTTCATGGGGTGTGAGGAAGAAAGACACCCTGAACACGTTGCCGGAATATCAAGACACACACACACACACTCACTGCTTTTTCTTCCGACTGAATTAACAGAGCAGCGGGAAGAGTTCCGTGCTGGAAAGTCTAGTGGGACGGGATTTTTTACCCCGTGGCTCTGGCATAGTCACACGGCGCCCCCTGGTGCTCCAGCTGGTCAACGTTCCACCGCTGCAAGAGCGACGCAAGCAGGAGAATGGTGAGTGCTGACCCCTTGTGGTGAACGAGAGTCTGATCATCTGCTTTTTTAATTAAAACTGAACCACAATTTGTTCATAAAACGGGTTCTGAACCCGGACTACAAGTACAACATGTCATTTCTGTCCTGCGTTGCTTCTCTTACCCTTTTTTCGGACTGGCCTCTCTGTCTCCTCCGTTTCACAGAAAACGGGACGGACGGCGCCTCTCAGTGCAGCTACCCAGGTCTCTGTGCGCATGCTTATTTCCAAACTACTTGCATGTTGTCCGTCAACTAAAACCTTCAGAACCTTCTAACTTTTTCACTGTAACCTACAAGTGATACCTTCTGAGAAGTAACAACAGCAGAGAGTAACAAGCAGCTACGTAAAGTTCCAACTCTGTTTTGAAGACCCTGAACTCTGACCTCATTAAGTCATGTGACAAAATTAACCAATAAATCATGAATAAATACACATGACCAGCAGGGCGGAGTAATTCCAGGGTGTGGCAGGCGATCTATTAACAAGCGCCAGAAATGTACCTGGACACACCTCATTTTGCAAAGGCCACGCCCATCGGGGGTAGATATATTTACGGGAATCGGTCTGGACGCACCTCGTGCAGGCGAATCTTTTTTTCTGGATTATTTTCGTAGATTTTTTTGTACAGGATAGTTTTTGTGGTGTAATTATAGATTGTGTAGATTGAATTGTGGTTCTCTTTCATAACTGATGTTCTAAGTTCTCGTTTTTTTTTAATCATACAGGAATTAAAGCCGAAGAATGGGGAACTTTCCTCCACTGTAAACATCAGGTTGGTAGATTGGGTTTTTATTCCACATGTGCGTCTGCAGTCTCCGGATCACGTGACCTCAGTAACACGCAGCTGACCGGCGGCTTGGTTTTCTCAACAGCTTTTCACGGATTTTGATGAAATCCGCAAGGAGATCGAAGCGGAGACCGGACGCACCACCGGCAACAAGGTAGCGGAGAGGAGCGTCTGTGTGTGTGTGTGATTTGGAGGATCTGCTGTCTGTGGATTACAGTGTGATGTGTGTTGGTCTGCAGGGCATCAGCGCCGAACCCATTCACCTGAAGATCTTCTCCCCCAACGTCCTCAACCTCACGCTGGTCGACCTGCCAGGAATCACCAAGGTAACTCACTCTCAATGTGGTGTTCGGGCACAGGGGCTCCCCCTGGTGTCACAATTGGACTATTATCCACGTCTCTTTCTCAGGTTCCAGTTGGGGACCAGCCAGAGGACATCGAGACTCAGGTCCAGGAGATGATTCTGTCCTTCATCTCTAATCCCAACTCTCTCATTCTATGTGTATCTCCGGCCAACTCTGACCTGGCGACATCCGACGCGCTCAAACTGGCCCGTGAGGTCGACCCAGACGGTAAGAGATTAAAGAACGTGTATCGGAATCATGTCCTCAATCTAAACAGGGTTTCATATTAAAACAGGACAAATGTATTGGGACACACATGAACATACAGTGAGTATACACATGAACACACATACCGTGAGTGTGTTACTCAGAATGAAACAAACAACATGCAGTTTTGAATCCCAATCTGGGTGGAG
Source organism: Xyliphius kryptos (assembly GCA_025769995.1). Classification (NCBI taxonomy): domain Eukaryota; kingdom Metazoa; phylum Chordata; class Actinopteri; order Siluriformes; family Aspredinidae; genus Xyliphius; species Xyliphius kryptos. The sequence goes on from JAOUQT010048210.1 coordinate 3,243, forward strand.
TTTCCATGTCCTCCCTGTGTCCGCATGGGTTTCCTCCTACATTCCAAAAACAAGGATTCAAGGTAAATTGAATGCTCTAAATTGCCCCGTGTAGTGTGTGTTTGTGTGTGTGGCTGTGTGAGTGAGTGTGCGCCCAGCGATGGATTGGCGAACCGTCCTGAGCCCTGAACCTGATGGACGCACATGATGTCCTGAACCCTATGCAACACATTTAGGATGAATAAGACGTGATGAGACACATCCTCTTTTACCAACATCGGTGTCCGACCCACAGGAATTTCCACAGTAGCTATTAAAGGAGAACCAACCAATGCTCCTGTTCGTGTCCCAATACATTTGACCCTATAGTGTATATGAGTAACTGTGCGTGTGTGGACAGGTCGCAGGACTCTGCTGGTGGTCAGTAAGTTGGATCTGATGGACGCAGGAACCGACGCACTGGAGGTTCTGCTGGGTCGCGTGATTCCCGTGAGGCTCGGCATCATCGGGGTGGTCAACAGGTCAGAGTCCAACAGCCGCCCTCACAACATCAGGGTTTGAGGACAAAAGAACGGAGATCCAGGTTCAAATCCCAATCTGGGTGGAGTTTCACATGTTCTCCCCGTGTCTGTGTGGGTTTTCTTCCACAGTCCAAAAACACTGATGTAAAGTGTTTTAAATAGGTTGCCCCTATTTAAATTGCTCCCATATATAGTTTGGGTGTGAGTGTGTGTCCAGCGATAGATTGGCGCCCTGTCCTGGGTGCATCCGCCCAGTGCCCGAAGGCCCCCCCCCCATTTATCCAGTAGAGGGCAGCATTTACACATTTTAACTTCTAAAAACTGGTGTGTGTGTGTGTGTGTACAATTCTTTTGTATTTCTTTCTCTTTTGATCATTTCCTTTTATATGTCATTATATACGTTTGGTTTTCATTTCATTTCGTCTTTTGTCGATCACTGTTTTCTTATTTTGTTTCATTTTGTGTGAGTTCCACAGTCCTCACTATTAATAATATGAACAACCACAACAGCCATATTTGAAAGACTTCTTTGCAGCTGTTCACATGGCCGCCCTTTTAGCCAGGGCAAGTGTTATTAATTCACTCACCACTAGATGGCACTACATCCTACATACTGCTTCTTTAACTTTACAGTCATTGGATATAAATGACGACTATGGCATCAGAAGTGATCCAAAAGTTTTGAGAAATTAAAACCAGGATCCGTAAACAAAAAATGTCTATTCTCTTGCGCTAAAAATTTCTCACGTTCGATTTTTGGATTAAGGGCCTGTTTTAACGGGTGCTCGAGATAAGTCCAGCCCACCCGACTATCAACAAATTGTGGATTAACACATTTTATAAAGTGTGACAGGAAGAAAAAAAAACAATGAAAATGAAAAAAGCTGAGAGCTTAAACAAACTCGAATTATTTTTCAAAAACAAAGCACATTGCGGCATGGCTGGGTGGGCTGGACTTATCTCGAGCAGCCAATGACTGTCTAGATCCCGCCCACCCATTAAAACAGGTCCTAAATTCAAAACTCGAACGTGAGAAATTTTTAGACGCGAGGGGGCGACAGAGAGAAGCGCAGGCGAAAAAATGTGGAGTGAAATTCTCAAAACTTCTGGAGCCCTTCTGATGCCATACACCACCGCCAACAAAAACAAATTCTCCTGACACGGACATGGTGGTTAATACAATGGTTCACATTTGGTCATTTAGCGGACGCTTTTATCCAAAGCAACTTACAGGTCTCCCAACTTGGAGCCCTGGAGCAATGAGGGTTAAGGGTCTTGCTCAAGGACCCACATTGGTAACTTCAGTGGACCCGGGATTTGAACCCACAACCCTTAGATTGCTAGCCCAACACCATAACCTCTGAGTTTGTGAGTCTGATCCATTTGAAACAGCACAACGCTTACACACCACCACCACCAGTGTGTCACTGCAGTACTGAGAATGTTCCATCACCCACATACTGACTCACCAATACAAAATAAAGTGATAATCTCTTCTTTCAGGAGCCAACACGACCTGAACACGCAGAAGAGCGTGGCGGACGCCTGGCGAGACGAGCAGGCCTTCCTGCAGCGTCACTACCCCTCGCTGGCGTCCCGCTGTGGCTCGCGCTACTTGGCGCGCACGCTGAGCCGCCTGCTCATGCACCACATCCGCGACTGCCTGCCCGAGCTGAAGGCCCGCGTGACCGCGCTCAGCGCCCAGTTTCAGGCGCGGCTGAGCAGTTACGGTCAGCCCGTGGAGGACCACAGCGCCACCCTGCTGCAGATCGTCACCAAGTTCGCCACCGATTACTGCAACACCATCGAAGGCACGGCGCGGCAAATCCAGACCTCGGAGCTGTGAGTGTGACATAAAGAGGCGCGAACACGTGTCCCGTACCAAAACAGTTCAAACGTATTAATTACAGCGCAGTCACCGCCGCCGGCGCAAAGAGTCGCCCACGCGGCTTGAACTTTCGAGGTGCTGTTGTGGATGCTCCGAGTGATCCGTGTTTTTTCACGTGTGGTGCGCAGGTGCGGCGGCGCTCGAATCTGCTACATATTCCACGAGACGTTCGGGCGGACCCTGCAGTCCATCGACCCTCTGAGTGGTCTCACCGAGCTGGATGTTCTCACCGCCATCCGCAACGCCACGGTACACTCACGTCCATGAAGCATTACGATCACATGACCTACATGAACCGACGTTCTGAGGCCGATGGGGCAAAGTGGTTTTATTCCAGCGCTAGGGTCATTTATTCAAATCCACCTGCGGGGGCCGAGCACGGGGCCACCTCTATAGCAATGAGGGTTAGGGGCCTGGCTCAGAGGCGCACATGGGCTACAGCTAAAGGACTTCTATGCAGCCGTTCACCGATACGGCCGCCATATTAGTCAGGGCAAGTGTTATTGATTCACTCACCACAAGATGGCACTACACCCTACACACTGCTCCTTTAACGTTGCTGTTCTTTGATATTAACGCGTCCGGTAACTCATGACATTGAGTGCAGTGCCTGCTGGGTAACGTTTGTGTCTGTGTGCAGGGTCCGAGGCCGGCGCTGTTCGTTCCCGAGGTGAGCTTCGAGCTGCTGGTGAAAAGACAAATCAAGAGACTGGAGGAGCCGAGCCTCCGGTGCGTAGAGCTCGTACACGAGGAGCTGCAGAGGATCATTCAGCACTGCTCCTCCTACAGCACGCAGGTAAAACGGCCCGCACGCCAAGGTGCTCAAAGTTCCGGTTCGTCCCAAAATCAGTGGCGCTCAGAGCTGAACGTCTTTCTTAAAACCAAACGGGTCAGACGTCGTGATGTAGACCCTCAAACAACCGACGAACGGGGGGTGGCGCCGGGGCTTATTGATCAGCATGTTCTCCTCTCAGCGCTGGGGATTCCCTGTTCAAGTCCAGATCTGGGTGGAGTTTTCATGTCCTCCCCGTGTCCTTGTGGGTTTCCTCCCACAGTCCAAAAAACATGGATTCAAGGTAAATTGAATGCTCTAAATTGCCCTGTATAGTCTGTGTGACTGTGTGAGTGATTGTGTACCCCGCGATGGATTGGCGCCCTGGTCTGGGTGTATCTGCCCAGCGCCCGTGACGTTCTCCCCTATATGGGCATGGGGAACCCCACCGTGACCATGAGGATTAAGCGAAAGATGATGGATGGATGAAAATTGGTTGCGATGCCAATAATCATTATTCCAAAGAAGGAAAAAAATATTGATTTAAATTAAAGGAATAAAATTAAAGAACAAGTTAAAGCGCATACATGTAGAAAGTCTTATCTTTAGTTTGTTGTGGCAAAAGGTCTGAAGTGTTGAATCGTTACCCCTTTTCCTCAGTTTTTTTTTGGTTAAAAGTTCAATTGTTCTAGTTTGAAATGCTCTGATGCTGTGATCCTCTCCGGTTGCTAAATGTCTTGGTTCCGATCGTCGTCCGGTGTCGTGTCTGTGAGCTGGAACCTAAAAATCCGAGCCAAAGAACTTCATTTGGTCGTGTAATTCCTTTGGAATCAAGGTTTCAGGACAAAATTTTCCTTCAAAAGACCTTTCCCATCAGTTACTGTGAGAGGATCAGGGGAGAGTCGGCGAGCCGGACCACTTCTGATCTCAAAACAATTTCGCTGTGAAATTGAGTGAAACCTGTAATGTGCTCATTCCGCCACCGGAAGATGAAATAACACGTTGTACCCATTTGCACTTTGTTTTCTCACAGGGGGGAAAAATATCTCCGAGATATCGGTCCCTGCTGGAAAAATGCACACACACACACACACACACACACACACACACACACACACACACACACACACACACACACGGGTTGTGTCACCTGAAGCAGTCATTTAATTCTCGCCTGAAAGAGAACAGGGATACATGTGACTGTGGCGACGTTGTTGGTGCCAAATTGAGTTAGAACCTGCTAATCCAAGTTAGTCACTCCGTAAAGCAGCGGCCGTGTACAGTCCTGCAGCTCTGATTGGCCGTAACTCAACATGGAACGTTCAGTCAGATAAGATGAATCTCAAGTTTTTAACCAGCCCCATTATTTAGAAGATCTCAGCTCCAAAAATCCAAAGATGGAGGGAGTGAGGCAACCTGTAAGGTTGGCGTGACTGTGCATTTTCTCACCCCCTGGATGGAACTCTGAGGGGTCGCTGTAGTTCTTTATGAGGTCCGCTGACCTGAACATACTGATCCACCTGATCCATCAATGGATCTGTTCTTCTCTGATGACATGACATTCCAAGATGATGAGAGAGTGGTTCAGGAAGCATCAGACTTCATTCTCACTGTCCACCGCAGAGTCCAGACCTGAACCCCATGGAGGATCTGGGGGGTTGGGGGTTGGGGGTGGGAATTCAACTCTGGACTGAAATAAATGCGCAGAAGCTCCAGAGGATGAGAGGACGAGGTCAGAGAGAATGGTAAAGGCCGTCCAATGAAATATTTGATTTTGAGACCTTTTTGTCTCCCCTTTTCAGAAGTCAGACGTCCCGCCCCGCAAGCTCATTAGACCAGAACCTCCATTGTTCATTTTTCTAAGCGTCTCATTAAAATTCCTCCTTCGCCGGGTCTTTATCTCCGTCTCTTCACCCGCCTCTGTTTACAGTCATTGCACATTATCGCTGGATTGTTTCCCGTTTTTTTTTCAATCCAAAGTCAATATTTAGGACTGAACCTGCTCAGATTACAGACGCTGTGAGACGTAACGACGGCGGCTGAATAATAAACGGGTGAATGTTTGGAAAACAGTCTTTAGAGTCGTGCAGATGGATCACTTATTAATCAGACATTGATAAGTCTGGCCACGCCTCCTTTTTGCTCCACTTATTGTCGATTTGATCAGTTCTTTATATTTAAGTTTCACGTAAATATTGTTCCATCACTCCTTTATTAAACCACTAGAGGGCATGAGCCATGCGAGTTCCGTATGTTAACACAGCTTCACATTGCCTTATAACACCACTAGCCGATGACCTGTGCGTTGCTACGGTGACTCACTTAAAAGACTGACCCTGAGATTTGTTAATAGCCATTGCGAAGCACATTTTGGATTGGGTCCCCTGGTGCCCCCCGTTGGAATTTTTTAAATGTTCGATCTCTATGACTGTAGCGGTTATTCTATATATCGCTGCCGAATTTGAAGTATGTGAGGTGAGTGGAAGTGCCCAATTAGAGTAGGGCCCATATTTTGGATTGAGTCCCCTGGCGGGTCCCACGTGGGAATTGTTTGGAATTGTTGATATCTCTATGAGTTTAGGGGTCGTCCTGTACATCTCTGCCAAATTTGAAGTATGTGATGTGCGTGGAAATGTCCAATTTAAGCAGGACCTGTATTTTGGATTGGGTCCCCTGGAGGGGCCCACGTAGAATTTTTTTTGGAATTTTTGATATCTCTATGAATGTATAAAGAATCCTGGACATCTCTGCCAAATTTGAAGTTTGTGGGATGTATAGAAGTGCCCAATTACAGTAGGGCCCATATTTTGAATTGGGTCCCCTGGTGGGTCCCCTGTGGGAATTTTTGGGGATTTTTGATATCTCTATGAGTGTAGAGGTTCTCCTATATATCTCTGCCATATTTGAAGTTTGTGAGGTGAGTGGAAGTGTCCAATTTAATCAGGGCCCGTGTTTCAGATTGGGCCCCTGGTGGGATTTTGAAAGTGAAAACTGCTGTTGTTTCAAGTGCATTGTGGGTAATGACGGTGCCAAATTTCAATCTTGTAGGTAGTTGGGAAGTGAGAAAATTAGTGATGAGTCAGTCAGTCAGTCAGTGAGTGAGGGCTTTGGGTTTTATAGATATAGCGCCCCCCAGAGCAATGAGGGTGAATGGCCACGGTGGTAACTTCACAGACTTAAGATTTAAACCCCCAACTTTCATATTGCTAGCCCAACACCCTAATCACTAATCTGATCTGTGTGTCCACAGGAACTCTTAAGGTTTCCCAAACTGCACGACTCGATCGTGGAGGTGGTGACTGGGTTACTCAGGAAACGTCTTCCCATCACCAATGAAATGGTACCACGCTGGACAAATGGACGCACATAGAAGAACCATCCTGAGATAAGGACCTGCTAACTAATTCAGTCACGTGTGCTTTGTTTATCCCGAGGTTCACAACCTGGTGGCGATAGAACTGGCGTATGTCAACACCAAGCACCCGGATTTCACAGACGCTGCCCAGGTGTCGGCGTCCGTCAACAGCCAGCAGGTGGTCCCGCCCCCTCTCGTCCGCACGCACGGACCAAAATAAACGCATCGCAGGTAAAAACGGAAAACCTTACGTCACTCGTCTTTAATGACCCCGTCTCTCTCACTCAGAGCGAGCCGTTGGATGGATGGAAGCGCTGGAAGAACGATAAGATGCCGCCGGATGATAAAGGCACTGCTCCTGGGTTCGGAAGCCCGACCAAGACGGTCAATCTGCTGGACACGGTGGGGCAATTTACTTACTTTTTTTCCGTAAAATTTCCCGTGAAAGTTGAATTAAGGGTACATGGTTCTCTGTTCCGGACCCTTAAGGCGGTGCCCATCTCCAGAAAGCTAAGTTCTCGTGAGCAGCGGGACTGCGAGGTCATCCAGCGCCTCATCAAATGCTACTTCCTCATCGTACGCAAGAACATCCAGGACAGGTCAGGACACACGTCACATGAGCGAGGCTATTCAATCTTTCTTCAAATTTTAAAGTGTCCACTAGGTGGCCACTTCTATAAATGGTATACAAAGTACCATTCTGCGACTGGATAGCATTGTCTGTCCTTCCCGTAGTGTTCCCAAAGCTGTGATGCACTTCTTGGTGAACTTTGTGAAGGAGCGGCTGCAGAGTGAGCTGGTGGGGCAACTGTACAAACAGCCCCTGCTGCAGGAGCTGCTGATCGAGTCTCAGGAAACGGCGCAGCAACGAACCGAGGTGGCCCACATGCTGGAGGTGAGCTCCACATCTGTATTCCTCTCGGTCAGGTGTTCACATACTTTCGCATGTCATTCATTTCGCATGTTTGGGGGAGGGAAGGCAGCGTTTGGTCAACGGGCAGGTTAAAACAAGGTGGAAGTTTGCATGTTCGCCTCATCTCTGTGCGCGTTTATTCATGGATTTGGAATCCGACTCCAAATCAAATGACCGGCTGATCCAACTTCAGTGGAAATTCCTCAAGACAAGTTCAAA
>JAOUQT010048220.1:0-10889 GCA_025769995.1 Xyliphius kryptos
GGAGGGGGGGGGGGGTTGCACTGTACCACCCTAGGATACACGCAAAGAGTAATGGGGTATGTGTCACCTCAAAAGAAGAGTGAATATTGTAAAGCAGAATCGAGGGTCTGGGGGGAGGGGGTGGTGGATATGCCCATTCAGGGGAGAAAGTTTCGGATGCACAGCAGATCCATCACTGGTTACACACATACTCACACTATACAGCCAGTTCACCCTAAATGTATGTTTAAGAAATCCCAGAGGAAACCCACGTGGTCACGGGGACAACTCCACTCAGATCAGATTCACACCTAGACCCCCAGCATTGAAGGGCGGACATGCTGAACACTACTCCACCGTGCCACCGCAGAAGTTCTATAATAGAATATATGAAAATGTATACAAACTAAAGAACTAATCTAATTTGGTAATGGAACCCAAAAAGAAGCAAGAGTGTAATTAAAGTGAAAGGAGTGAACAACGGTGATGATGAGGCGTTAGGTCGTATGGTATGGGGATCTATAAGAGTAAAGAAAGAGGAACACAAGTAGATTATATGTAGGAGACAAAACCTGAAGGAAACTGGAGTCTATACGGTGGTCAGTGGAATGTCCACAGCGGTAAAGAAGAACCAGGGTTCAGATGGTGGAGATTAAAGGAAGAAGACCTCAGTGTGAAATTCAGAGAAGAGGTGAGAGGGGCGCTAGACTGCTGTGTTGGGCAACAACAGCAAAGGTGGTCAGGGTGTGACATTTGGACAGAGAACGGAAGACAACTATACTTGGTGGTGTCATGATGAAGAGGCAGGAAAGTTTATGGAGGAGGAGTTTGGGCAAAAAACAACTGAGATCTCCAGAGAGATTACCTCTCAGTAGGTCAGAGTTCAGGAAGCAAAACCAAGTACCAACTAGAGATGAGACAATTAATCACTTTTGTGGTTAATCACGATTAAAAACGTTACAATTAATTAAGTCTTGAAACTCACATGGAGAAAAAAACGTTTACTTCGTCCTTACATGAAAATAAAACCTAGTTTTATGTAAAATAGATGTGAAGATTTTCCTCTTTTGGGTCACGGACAGCTTGTAAAAAAAATGAATAAATAACGTCAGGTGAGATGATAAGAAAAGAAAAGCTTAGAAGAACTGTGGTATTGCATTAGAGACGAAGGCGTGGCAGGTTACTGTGAGGTGGTGCAGGATCTGTAGAAGGACATTGTGACAGCAGCGAGACGAGCGGTGGGAAAGACAGACGGGTTAAAGGTGAATTTGGGCCGTCATCGAGGTTTAGCTCTTAATCCTTTCGTTTGAAACGGTCATGTACAAGTTGGGGGAAAGAGGCGGAGCCATCAGTCATGAACTTTGATTAGGTTTAACAGCTCATGCCGTGGAGAGAGATCTGGCGACGAGGTGCAGGAGGCAAGCGCACGGCGAATCACCAGCCAGCATTTATATTTTAATGTATATTAAATATAGAGTGTATATAAATCCAGTCCTGGCCTTGTGCACTCGTGTCCGGTCCTCGTTTCTTTGACCTCCGTTACAGGGATTTATTATTTTATTTTAATGTTGTAAGGGTTCCAGGCGGCACGGTGACGGATTTGGTGGAATCCCGATTCGGGTGGAGTTTTCATGTCCTCCCCGTGTCCCGGTGGGTTTTCTCTGAGGTTCTGGTTTCAGTCAAAAACCCAGAGTTAATGTGAGTTGGCTGCTCTAAATCGCCCCTATGTAGTGACTGTGTGAGTGAGTGACCAGTGATAGATTGGTGTATCGAAATGTTCTCCCCTGGATGGGCGGGCAGTGACCCCCAGTAGAGGATTAAGCAGAAGATGATGAGATGATGTGTCCAGCTTGGTGCTTCACCATAATAAAGGTTTTAAAATGGGATTGTTTTGAAGTTAGAAACTGGTTCTGTAGTGGACTCTGAAGCACTGCAGCTGTGAGGATGTTGCAGGGTCTGAATGTAAGCTGGACACGGCGATGGCTAACGCCTGGATGCAGCATCTGTATCGCGCCTCGGCCGCAAAAACACAAACCGAACTCTCCTGAGAAACTCTGTTCTCCGCTGGCTGTGTTGAAGCCTGTGAGCGTACGACTATAAACTACACTTTAGACTGCAGTGAGTCATTAAACATGACGGGACAGGCCCCGGTGTGCTGGGGGTGGAGTTATGGACAAAGATTAACTTTATTTTGAATTCCATTGCTTTAAGACACCAATTACATTTCCCAGCAGCCTGGCCTCCCCATCCCTCCCCTCCCCTCCCCTCCCGTCCTGTGCCATGCAGCTTGTTCCCAGCACTCGCCTTATTTGTTATGTCCACAGAACGCATTTTTAACTCACCTGAAAAATAAATCCCACTCTTTAAAGTACCATGCAGTCGCTGATCATTTGGAGAGACGTTACAGAGACGCTGCGTCAGTGTCATTAATGCCCTGTAGGAATCCTAAACGTGCCCGCTCTCCATCCCTCCTGAATCAGAACGCTGTGCACCTTCTCTGGCTTTTTATTTGGTCCATTTAATCACCGCTTTACATCGATGCATGTTGTAGATCTACAATAACACACTGTTTCCTCACAAAGTTTGTTGGTTTAATCAGAGTAACACACTATGGGGTTTATTTTGTTCCAAATGCATTCCATAAACAAAAAATAAAGATAAAATTGCAAAAAATCTGATAACCGATATAAAAATTAGGGGCAGCACAGTGGCAAGGTGGTCAGCATGCTCGGAGATCCTGGTTCAAATCCCAATCTGAATAAAGTGTCCGGGTTTTCTCCGGATTCTTCCCCAGTCCAAAAACATGGATTCAACATGAATTGGCTGCTCTAAAATTCCTCTATCTAAATTGCCCCTATAGTGTGTGTATGTGTGTGTGTGTGTGTATCAGCCCAGAGCCCAGATTATTCTTCCCTGGATGGCATGTGAAGAAACTGCCCGTGACCGTAGTAGGTGATTAAGCAGGAGATAATAAAATGAGATTAAAAAGCAGATCTGTTTATTTTTAAGAGGCTGTTGTGTTCATGCAGCACGTTTGATTGTGTTTGATTTTTTCATTCATTCGTTGTTGTGAATGAGATTCTTTGCAGCTTGAATTAATAAAAGTTAACAATTTTAAAGTGACTAATACTTTGATGTCTGGCCCCGCCCACACCATCCTGCTGACTGCATTCTAAAACCGGTAACATGACGGAACAAACAGGCAACAACTGAACATACATCCATACATTTCTTCTGCCTAATGCTACATTAGGGATTCGGTTTGCAGTGGGGTTCTCCATGCCCATCCTGGGTACAACATGTCGGGCACTGGGCAGATACATTCAAGGACAAATCTATGCTGGGCACACACACACACACACACACACACACACACACACACACACACACCTGATCCTCGTATGTTAATGCTGATTGTGTCTGACGACATTTTGGGGTAAACTGCAGTAATCAAATTTCCATGAAAACTGCATTCTAATTAAATAACTAATGCTTCAGAGAAAAGCCATCAGGATGTTGATTCTGTCATTTGATAAATTACATCCGAGAAACTAAATTAAAGTATTTCCTCTTTTCGCATTATTCACTCTGTTCAGCCATGTTACCTTATAACCTACAATATCTCGTCCCAAATTCTCTCTAAACACAGAAACCATGACATGAACACGCAAACAAGTGTGTTATTAAAGTGTACAGCGCTGAAGACCGCACTTCTGATGAAAATAAAACTGAAGAAAGAGCGCCAAGTCAATGGGAAATGGGAAATTCCTGTAAGTGTGTTGGGGGGGTGGCTGAAGGCCGAGCACCTCTTCTGTCTGACAGATTGGTTGAGACAGCGTAACACAATACACTGTTTATTTGAGCACACTTTCCATACGCACAGATCATATTCAAAACCACCAGCATTAGAAGAAAGAACCTTTTCCTTCTCACAACAAAGTCAGAGCTGTTCGGAAGTATTCATCTAATACAAAGGACACACACACACACACACACACACAATAATGGGGCAATTTGGAGCACTCCACCCTGCTCGGGATTCGAACCTGGAATCCTCAGCGCTGATAGGAGAACATGTTAACCACTAACCACTTTTTGGACTGAAAAAAAGAAAGAACAGAAAGAAAGAAAAAACACTCACATGGCCACGTGGAGAACATGGTAACTCAACTGAGAGGAGAACATGCCAATTACAACCTCTGCTCCACAGACCCCTGCAGTTGCCAGGATGAACCACCGAGCCGAACTTCCGCGTCAGCACGTACGAACATTTCATCATATACATTCCGCCGTTTGGTCGACCAAAGTGCCAAACGAGAGAACGACACCCAAAGTCAATAAGTAAAGGGCAGTGTAACCAGCTGACCTGCAGGGTTAGCAATCCTGATCATGAACTTAGCGATATTTGTTCCGCTAACCAACCCCCCCCCCATATTGGCATTATTATAAAACAACTAGTTCTGCTTCTTAAATCTGATTGGCTGAGCAGTCAGTCCAGCCGTGACATTATTAACAATAACACACACCTCTGATATACATTACTGCAGTGGATCTAAAGAGCAGGAACAATACCCACAGCACAAAACACAGGAACCTTCTAGATTACCATGCAACCATCCAAAGCCTGCCCCTTGCACACATCATGGTGGTCGCCATGTGGTCACCAAGTAACCCCCAAAATGGTGGACGTACACGGTCGCCACGATACATTATTTACCCAAAGTTTTTATTATAAACTATGTTCTGTAAGTTGACCACTAGATGGCAGTTAATTAACTATAAAACTGTTACTCAGCGATCAGTGTTCCCTTCAAAAACCAAACAAAACAATGTCACAGAAGAGCAGATTATTAACGATTGTGCGTTCAATAAACACATTTATAAATCAAACTTTTTCTAAGTTTTTCATTATTTTAGTGTGTTTGTGTTTTATAAAATAAGATATAATACTGGGAATAAATCATGGTACAGAGGTGTAACTGTACTCCGCTATGCATCAGGCCTAATAACACCTCTTTACTGTGATTTATTTACAATAATGCCACGCCCCCTCGTACCTTACTGCTTTAATAAACAATACATTATTTTAAACGATGCATCATTAATGGAAATAGATTAATTGTTTGAGTTTGGAATCCTGAGCAAATGCATCAGACCCGTCCGGATTAAGAGCGAGCGGAACATCAGCTCCGTGCAGGACGCCGAGCGCGCCGCAATTTCACTGTAGTTTACCGGAAACAAGAGACGCGCTGAATCAAACAAACTCTTGCTGTTTTTAATAGCTGTACGTTCTGCTCTTCATCTGTAACACAATGCATCATTAAGACATTAATAAAGTATTCATAAAGCTTTATAATATTTCTAATAAGCCTCTGTTATTGTACTAAATTACATTAAGCTTTATAACACCAAGTGACATAATGCATTATAATATTTTGGACATTCTTACTCATCTAAACTCTGTAAAGAGTGTTTATAATCCTTTATAAGTCATTATGTACATTAATATTACTGTAGTGTCCTTCATAGAATTATTATTAATAAATAACACTTGTTGCCTGTTAAAAGAGCTTATTAGCATTCATAAACTGTTATAAGCACTTATAAAGTCATTTTCAGGGAAGGATATATTTGACCACAAACTTTATGATGCCGTTTCCTCACAAAACGTTAAGAAACCGTTAAAATATACAGCTTATAATGCATTATGTCACTTTGTGTTATAAAGTCCTATGCACATTCTTTATAACGCTTTATGATTGTTGTTATAAACATCTGAGTACATCAACAAAGGCTTATCACAAATGTTCTAAAGTATTATGTATTCTTTATAATGCTTTGAGTTTGTGTTAATAACACACTATGAATTCTGAATTCATGTTTAGTTTTTAAAAAAATGTCGTAAAAATGACATCGTTCAACATTAGCAGTCATGTTCAGTGGTCCGAGGCGGGCTCCTCTGTTTAGAAGACCTCGTGTTGGGACTGAATCGAAGTGGACGGGTCTGTACACACATTAAAGTTAAAAAAAAAAAAAACGGAGACGTTCTGCTGTATTCTGAAAACAGAACCCTGAACCCAAGATCACTTGTGGATCACTGACATCCAAACATGAATAACTTTTTCCCTACCTCTGGAAGTGTTAATATGAAGACCACCCATATCTCAGGATAGCCTGTAAAAGATCTCCACAGGGCGTTCATGGGTCTTATTATATTTACAACAAAGCCATTAAAGGCCTGTGCTAAGTCTGTGTTGGTTTACAGTTCTAATGTTCTTCAGGAACCAAAGTTTCCTTTTGGCCCAGCAGCAGAAATCCAACTCCTGTAAGATATTTTAATAATCAAAGGAAACAAAGCGGATTATCCCACCGCTGGTGTTCAGCAGGGGCCACGGTGCGGACCACAGGCATTCAGCCATTATTACACCTAAAGAGCAAAAACCTTAAGCGGACGGACGGACGGACGGACGGACGGGGGCCTGAGCTGCAGCACCGACAGGAATAAAGTCGATTCAGAAGCTACGCCTCATTTAGAGCAACCATCTGTCCCATAGAGGAAGAGTAGAGATATAAACTTTAGAGGGATCCCTAAACACATCTTGGACACACCTGAGGTTCAGAGGACGGAGAGGACCGAGCAGAGGAAACCTCATGTGAGGGAAACGGAGAGAACGTGCAGACGGATCCAGGAGCCTCTGCTGAACTGGAAAATAAACACGGGGGCCACCACCGCGGGGCAGGACCAGAGGCACGTTTATTTGTGAACATGTCTGGGTCTGGGTCCAAAGTCGTCCACGCGAAGCGGACACAAAAGCACGGTAACTCTGTTTTACACTGTTATTATACACACTGCGTTCTAGCAACCAATCAAACACGGCAATCATACTCATAACAACCTGCAGGGGGCGTCACTGATGACACCATGTTTTCATAGAACCCTACATTTTACTTCAACAACGTAAACACTGACCAACGGAACACAGGTCAGAAATCCATTTACACTCAAATATTTATAAACTGTACAATAACAGAACTCTAGTGTTCATAATGCATTATAATGCTCATCATAAGCCTTTGTTAATGTTCATAAGATGTACATAACCACAATCAGTAAGTGTTATAAGAACATGCCATAAGGTGACATAACAGTGACATTATGCATTATGAATGATCTATTTGAAATGTTCATTAATGTATTATAGAGCGCAGTGACATAAAGCCTTATAACATTTCTGATTAACAAGTGCTTTTCCTGAAAATGACTTTTAACTGTTTATGTCTGTAAAGAGAGTTTATAAGCTTTTATAAAGTATAGTGTTTTTCATTAATGACCTCTCTGAGACTGCATACATGGTAGTACATAATGCCTTGTAAGAGCTTATAAATGCTCTTAACAGACTTTAAGTGTAATCATCTGGTTTTAATGTCGAACCATCCAACGAACCAAAAGTGTATAATGCATTATGTCACTCTGTTTATAACATATGACTGTGATTATGAACATCCATGTACATTAACAAAGGCTTATGACAAATGTTATAATGCATTATAAGTTTTTTTTTTTGTGAAGCATATAAAAAAGCGAGGTCTGCTTCTCAGCGCTGGGGATCCATGCTGTGGGTTCTCCGGTTTCCTTCCACAGTTCAAAAACATGGCTTCAAGGGGAATTAACTGCTTTCAATTGCCCCTATATTGTGAGTGTATGCTTAGCGATGGACTGGTGTCCGGTCCTGGGTATATTTGCCAAACCATTCTCGACTGGATGTCCATTTTTTGTCCATTGGGACTTTTCTGACCTGACAGCAGGTGTTTACTGGATTCTCAGTGGAGGTGAGAAAGCTCATCAGCAGCTCCGCTCCAGCCTTCCCTTTTTGTAGAAATACATTTCAAATGAAAGCTTTTTGTTTTAGCGACAGTTTTAGCGACAACCCGCGCTGCTCCAGTGCTGCTGTAAATCACAGGAACCCAAACTCCTCCCCCACGCTTCATTTAAATAAAGCACTGTGTGTCATGGTTTCCTCTCGCGGTCCAGGCTCCGCCTCTACACTGAGCGACACGCAGCATCACAGGTTTGGAGGTGTTTACATCTAAGGTGCACCTCAGTTCGGGTGTAGAGCTCGCCTCTTCAGTTTAGCTCTGCCCCATGTTTTATGGTATTCGTGCGCGCCGTAACGTTGTATTCTGCTATTTGTGACGAATACAACGCACTATTTCCATATTTACCATTTATAACATGTTTGTGTGTGTGTGTGTGTGTGTGTGTGTGTGTGTGGGTGGCTGCAGGGGGACGGTACTCATGTACATTTTTTTTAACATGGGCGGTCCAGCGGTCCTCACACTCCCCCTGCTCTTCCCGTCTGTAGTTGAACCCTGGCCGTAAAGGAGAAATGAGTTTATGGTTTAATGATGCAGCATCCCAGACATCGGTGGCTGACTTTAGCTTTGATGTCAGCTTATGCTGCGGCCAAATGTCAGATTTTATGATTCTTTACATTAAGGGCAGCAGCGTCAAGGTTCTCTGGTCAAAGCATGAGCACACTTCACTTTTTCCTCTAGTGTGATACAGGACTTTTTTATTTACACATTTAATTTAAATCATCAGTGGAATGTTTTAAATGTTTAATGCTAAAAAAGAAAATAGCTTTTGAAAGTTAGCATAATGTATGGCATGTCTGCATTAATGGACTGATTGTGAATGTATTGCATTAAAGCAGTAAGGTACGAAAGAGCAGCATTAATGTAAAGAAATCAGACGTATAGCAGAGGGCTGCGACACCTCCTTCATGCGATGTATTCAGAATAATACAAAACCTCGAGCTCCTTATAGCTTTAATACAAACACAGGGAGGACTTCCTAAATGTGTGCATTTAAAAATACATTATTCAGAAACTCTTTCGTTTCGTAATCTATTCCAGTTTTCAAATTGAACATCAGTTGCTAAGTAACGGGATACCGGGTTAGTGCTCATAGGGGAAGGTTTATATTAATCTATATTTCCATTAACGGTACGTGATGTAAGCTAACGTTCTCACGGTTCTGAGGTGGAACAGTTTGGTTTTGTTTTTGTTGTTGGTGTGAATGATGCTGAGAGGGGTCACTGCAGTGGTCAGTTACACACATCATCTCCCTCACTGACAGTATTTTCATAATAACCTGCAGCATTGATACGAATGTGAAGCGCTCGGAGGTGTGTGTTATTGTTAATAATGTCACAGCTGGACTGACTTTTAATAAGTGGACAAGTAATTTTTTTTAAGAACATGTTCAAGAACCAGATACGATAAGAAACCGCCGTTTCCGCTGTCGTACTTTAATACGGAGCGTGCAAACTACACTGGCAGGTCGTCAACGCAATACGGGCATCTACTGCAGAGGCTAATACGACTAAACAGTGAGACAAACTGCAATTCAAGAGTTACGTACCGAGGTCCGCTTTATGTTGTCATTGGAATTAGCGAAGTCTAGCTAGCTTTCAGCCGAAGCAGAGGTTTTTAAAGAATGTGTGGGAGAGAGAGCAATAAAAAACATCCATCATCACACAGGACACGTCTTATTGTGTTATTTTGGACCCACACCTGTGTGTTATTTTTTTCATGTAATTTATATCAGTTCAAACTCCAGCATGCTATTCATCTGATCCTGTCCAGCCTCAGATCACGTTGTGGCCCCTGAGCCAAAACGTGTGCTCACCCCTGATTTAATACCAGGTTTTTTTTAAAGATCCCTCTCAGAATAATGAATGAATAAGTCAACAGATTAATCCCACAGTCATCAGCAGGTCTGGCTGCAGTGAGGAACCCAACACACCAACATGATTCTACCACAGAGTTTCACCCCAAGCAACTTTCCAGCCGCCCACACCTGACAGACGGAGTTAATTCCACCGATGAACTCACAGATAACGCAGCATGTGTCTTCACAGGTCTTTCATGTCTGACTGCATATTTGTGATATTTATGGCGGCATTAATACCCTTCACTAATATGTGAACAGACGCGGCGCGCTGACGACGGTAATTCCACTGTCTCTTAAAAAGTCAAACGGCCTGAAGCTTTACAGGTAGAGAGAGAGAACGAGGTGCAACGTGGTGTTTATAATGACTGAGATTATAAGACGTCTTAAACGTCTGCATATACAATACACCACCACCACCACCACCACCACGGTACGGTGTGTGTGTGTGTGTGTGTGTGAACTCTGTCTGAATCTGTACTGCAGTACCAGCAGGGGGCAGCAGTAACGGCAGGTGTACGGAGCACGAACTGTTACAAACTTTATTGTCCGATTGGCTTAAAGATTAACACACAGTGCAAAGGGATTGAGTAAGAGTACAGACACACCTACACACACACACACACACACACACACAGTGCTTGCACATGTAATGCCAGCCTGCTGCAGATGTACCAACATGCCCGAACACTCAGAACAGGTTTTTGATTTTCTGTAGATTGCAGTGTATACATCAGAGCGCTGTAAACCGTACAATAATGTGATTACAGAATGAATTTCATTAATTACATAAAACTGTATAAAACACAGTCTAAAAGAAACTCAGCACCATAAATCTGTCCTCGCCGCCGTTTCTGAGAACTCAAGCCCAGTTCAGACATGACGTAAATAACTGACACAAACCATCGAATCACAAGCGACCAGCTTTAAACATGTTCACACCTGGCGTTGGATACGTCTCAGAGACCGCCGCTTACACAGATCTTACTTACCCTCATACAAATAAACAAAAAACAAGGGTTTTATGTAACAAAAAAATAAATAAATAAAAAAATAACAAAAGATTGTTGTTTTTCCCGTGATTTATTAACAATAATGCACAACTTCAAGTGTGTTATTGCTTTTAAACACACACACACACACACACACACACACACACACACACACACACACAAAC
>JAOUQT010048231.1:0-10888 GCA_025769995.1 Xyliphius kryptos
TCTTATCTCGAGCAGCCAATTACTGTCTAGATCCCGCCCACCCGTAAAAACGGGTCCTAAATACAAAAATCGAACAACCGTAAAAATGAGAAGCGCAACCGCAAAAATGTGCAACAAAGAAAATTGCTTACGAATTCTGTTTTTGAGTTCACAAAACTTTTGGACCATAAAACTTTTGGGCCATACATGCCATCCCTCAACAATGCTGACTTAAATACTTTTGGAGCTTATGGTGGCGAGGCAGAAATAGAACCGGCAATGTTACACTGGGGAAGGGCTCAATTATGCAGCATCTACTACGCTGTGGATCAGCTAGTATAAATAAATAAAACATACTAGCCTTTTTTTTAACAAACAGGAAGTGATAAAGCGGGAAATATTAAACACACCTCTCCTCTGTCCAAACATGGGTAGGACCTATGCCTGTGGTTTTAAGTCCGCTCTCAGTCTGAAGAATATCAAGTCCATTTATACACCATGTAAACATTAGTGTTCATATGAATGTTCTGTAATGATCTGGCGTAGCCTAACTCAACCCTGATAACCAGGCCTCTGTATAAACCGGGCTTTCTCAATCATATTCAGTCAGTGCCAAAAAAATTGCATGTCCTTACGTAAATGTAACTAATGTGATTCAAGGGATCTAGATTACAGGTTGTGGCAAGGGTTCATTTAATGCACAACCCAATTAGCAATAATTTATGCACGAAATATGCAGCCATCTCAAATCGACTCTTGCATTAATTAACATAATCTAGTTAACAAACGCTGGGCCTTGCCAATTAGTGACACAATGCAATTTGCATCCGTCTACAGTGACTGTAACATACCGGACTTCTTTACACACTTCATTAGAGTGCAATAATCTTCTCATATTACAAAATCTAAGTAGTAAACATTTATATTTTATAAAACCGTGTTCTCTTCTCTTCTTTAAAAGAACTTCAACACTGACAGAACAATAGAAAACATGTCAGCTGTCCAGGCATGTTCTGCATCTGGAGATGCCAGATACTGTTTACCAAGATGCTTCATGCCAAATATTGTATGAGTGCCTGCATGGCCAGCTGACAGGCTGCTGTGAGAGAAGCTCTGCTCCAATCTGCAAATGCCAGTCAGGCACTGCCACACCCTCTGTGCATTATTAGCTGGCATGGGGCAAGAAAAAAACCCATGTGTGAAGTAGCACCACGAAATAATGAGCCAGCAGTGAGCGGCTACCGCTGAAAGCTTAACCAGCATTTGAAGCTGGACTTAATTGGCTTGAGACATTTGACAGAGTCTGTTAAACTGTCCTCCCCCAAAATTGAAGTTAATTTAAAGTGTTTTATAAATAACTTATTATAACTTTTTAAGATATTATTTGTTCTGTCATTTTAATCATTTGATTTAATAGGTTTCTTTTTTTCTTTTTTTGAGGTTTCTTTGTCTTTGCTAAATGACTGTGAAGGTCATCTGATGCAACAAACGTACAAATAAATGAACATGATTGCACTGTAGTATCAAACCTTATTTATTTTTCAATCGCACTTTAAAGTCTTAGTTTATATTATTTTGGCCATGACTCCACAGTCAAGATGCTTCTATAAGGTAATGTTAAAGAACCAGTATGGTGCACATATTTTCTGCACAGTTCAGAGGTCAAATATGCTCAGTTTGATTGTTATGCAAACGATATTTCTTACCATGCCGTGTGTACGGAAAGTATTCAGACCCCTTTAATTATTTTTATTTCATTGCAGCCATTTTTTTTTTAATCAAAAAAGTTAATTTTATTTCTCTTTACTGTATATCCGCACCCCATTTTGACAAATGTAGACATTTTTGCAAAGTCATTAAAAAAACAAACTGAAACATTACATGGTCATAAGCAGGTCCTCGCAATCTACCAGAATTAATCTTTAATGTTTAACCCTTTTTAAACACATCATGTTATTATTAACAATACAGGGCAATCCACTGAAAAACCACTATTATTCTGATTTGCACTGAATGCTGTCAGCCAGTGGGAAGTTGCCGATGCCAATTCAAAAGCGTGCTTCCAAATGATGATCAGTGGACATATATCTGGACTTCATTATTTTCATGTAGGGAAAAAGTCTGATTCACATTAGTAGGTTGATCCAAAATATGCTTGTATGTATTTTATGTTACAAGTATCTGTATATTTAATTTCTGTTCGACAAATATTGACATATATGCAACATATAAAAACTTTACCCTTACACTTACAATAAAATTTATACATAAATATAACTTACAAGGGATACTATCGAAGTAAGAACAGCATGCACTTAAATTTTCAACTCTATGTTAAAGAGAACTCTGAATCCTGACCTGACTGTCAAGTGACAAAATGAACCAATGGCATCTCGCTGCCAGTTTTATGTGATGAAGAATAATGATCACAAATACAGATCACCAGCAGGGAGAGTAAAGAGTCAAAAACAGATGGAATTCTCCACAGAACACTGACCTGTAGAGTGTTCCAGGCGTTCTACCAACCAGCACTAGACGGTCGACCGCAATTGACATATTGAGCACCTGGTCATAGGTATTCAGACCCTTTGCTGTGACACTGATCCTCGGTTCGACTCCTTAATTGGAGTCCAGCTGTGTATAATTAAAGTGATTGGACTTGATTCGGAAAGGCACAAACCTGTCTATATAAGACCTCACAGCTCAAATGCAATTGAGAATCATGAGGTTGAAGGAACTGCCCAAGGAACTCTGAGAAAATTGTGGGACGGTGCAGATCTATCCAAGGTTAAAAAAGGTTTTCTGCAGCACTTAAGGTTTCTAAGAGCACAGTGGCCTCCGTAATCCTTAAAAGAAAGAAGTTTGGGACGACCAGAACTCTTCCAAGATCTGGCCATCCAGCCAAACTGAGTGATTGTGGGTGAAAATTCTTGATTAAAGAGGTAAAGATGAACCCAAAGATCATTTTGACTGAGCTCCAGAGATGCCGTAGGGACACCAAGTACTATGGCTGAAGTGCCCTTGAACAAAGCACCTAACCTCAGTTTCTCTTCGAGTGCCGTGTATAAGGATGCCCACTGCTCTGAGCATGTGTCAATCTGTGAATCATATGGCTTTAGTTTTAACCATATGCTTAAAAGCAAAAAAGGAGATAGTGATGATAAGACCTATTTTATTACAGGAGCTCAGTTAGTCAGGTATGCAAGTTGTGACTTCTAGTTATGACATGACAACTCTATGATTAGCGATGGCACCAGTTTAATATGTTTTATAGTTTGCAAACTGCTAATGCTTTGGAGCTATGACAGTAATATGGGCGGGTTGCGAAATAAATAATTTGTGGTGTAGAAATAAAAGCAGTACCGGTTTCTCATATTCTATTGCTTAAATAGGACACAGGATGTTCATTATTACATTACATTTGATTCACATTTTTATGAATGTGCAGATTACAGGTACAAAGCCAATAAAGCACCATTAGCGTCTAATAAAAAGTATAAAATGATAGTTTTATATTTACAGAAAAAAACATAAAGTAAATACAAAAGTGTTTTGTCTTTTTTTTAATAATTTTCTTTAGTGTTGTAAAAAATATTCAATTTATAATAATAATAATAATACATTTTTATTCAGTGTCTCCAATTCTGACCCAAAAGCCATTAATCACGAAAACCTCTGGAGCTCTAGGGGATATACCACGTTGTCAGTTTCTTCAAGAATTTTAAGCTTTTCTAACAGAAGTCACAACGTGTTTCTGCTCGTTGAATGGCTTTAAATTACCAGTTTAAGTTTAGATTGTCAGGTTACCTCCTTATTGCTTCTAACATTTTACATTACTGCATTTTGACTCCAAATTTGCTGTCAGTTCAATTATATAATTGCATATTAGGTCATAATTAGACCGAAGTTCCCTCTCGGCAGTAATTGCAAAGACCGATAAGGGTATTTTGCATTGAAATATTACTTAAGCACATATTACTGAAAGCATAGGTGTAATTAGTGACGAAGTTGCATGCTTTCTAAATTTAAGCAAAAAGCTTATGAGTGGATAAAGAAGTACCTACATTAAATTAATAATTTGTCGGTTTAGTAGTTTTTTATAATTTCTATATTAGATTACATTCAACGTCATCATTGTGCAGAGTACAGTTACAGTGTCAATGAAGTGCAATTCTATAATCTTATTTACATACAGTGCAGTCGTAACAGTGAACGATGAAGTGAATACTGATGTGCATATGCACGTATACATAAATATATGTATACGGTAAATCAAAGAAATCACAGAAATAACTTAAATCTAACAAAATTAATAATAAATAAAAATTTCCTCTGAGAATAAAGCTCAAAACTATAAAACCTAAGGTTAAAATTTAGTTGTGTATGTATTATACCCCAGAGACTGTACTAAATTTACAGTGGTGGTTCTTTTTTTAAACATTAAAAGCATTGCGTATTTATGAGTCAGTGTAAGGCTGACTGTATCGTTGCTAATTATGCTTGTGTTAGAGCTTTACAGCTATTTAGTGTTATTTAAGCTGGTATTTTTCATCAGCAAAGCCAATTTGGAAATTAAAAGCACCATAAGTTGCATAGCCCATGTTTGACAACCTGGAACTACTTCATATGTCAAAAATCATCCCTCGAAACTTTGAAAGCCCAGCAGATTCAGTGGGCACATGCTAGGATTTGGGGTCTGCGCGAGGAAGTGTAGAAGCTGAAGGCAGAGAGGAAACACAGCCAGATCTTCTTCTGTCAGACTAAATGAAACCAGCTGGGATTTTTCTTGTTAGCAGGCTCTTCTCTCATGTCCTCACTGGAAAGAGCAAATGAGTCTGTAATGTTTTGGTCATGTCACCCATGTCAAAATATTGTGAGGGTGGGTTTTGGGTTTAGAATGTGTTTAAAAAAAATTTTTTTTTTTTTTTTAATTATTAATTTAAAAAAAAGAGAATTGAGCCACATTTGCCTTAAAATTAAAGGGGGGTTTCATGTCAAAGCACTTGTATATTTATAATATACATTTTCGGAATCTAAACATTTTAACAACTGCCATTTATGGAGAAAAATATTAAGACATATACACATTAAATCTAATGGACCCAATTTATACCAAATATTTTGTTCTCCTCTTTTGGAAAGGCTTGCTATAATTGTATGCCCATTTATACGGAAGAACATTTGTAAGGTCAGTCACTAAGATGGCTTGGCATATAGGGCCCTATTTTGCTATTTGCTAATGCCTTTGTATAGTGATTCACCTGTGTTTAACAAAATAACATCCCCATGCCCATCCATTGAGGAACATTTTAGGAGATGGGTCGATACCCACCACCAGAGCTGGGCACTAACACACTATATAGGGGCAATTTAGAGCAGCCAATTTACCTTGAATCCAATTTTTTGGACTGTGAAAGGAAACCCACACAGACACATGAGCGAACATGGAAATTCTACCAAGATCAGGATTTGAACTTAGATTCCCAGCTCTGAGAGGCGGATTTGCCAACCACTAAGCCACCGTGCCGATGAAACCGAATAGGGCCTTTCACAAACTGTTTTCCCAATGTTGGAAGCATCCAATTTTCCAAAATGCATGTAATGTGTGCTTGATGCTAATAATGAAGCGCAGTGTTAGTAAACAAGAAAAGACTGCAGCATTGGTGATAACACACCTGACATGGCTCCACATGATGAACGTGTGCAACCTTTATAAGCTGTAACATCACTGTGGGATAAGAGTTTTCATGGAACAACAGGAGCAGGACTTTGTTAGCTACACTGGTCTACAGCTGTACTTTAATGCTTAGAACTTGTGTCCTAATTCTTTACTATAATAATATTATTGTTATTGTATTTTGGACAAATTAAAAAATTCTAATCAATATTAAAACCAGGTCGTGCACTGCAGTTTTAATACCAAGAGAAGTGCTTTTTGTTCAGAGTGATGTTATTTTAGACAAAAATCCACATTAATGGCATTATTTTATAAGATTAATAAACTCAACTCATCAGCACCCGCCTGATTTCCATTATAATTCTGTGTGCGCTATATACAGAGTGGTGATGAGACTGTGGTTATGGTACTTTTCTGTCGCTCAGAAAATGAATGGGTTGTTGCATTTTAAATGCACACACACTGTTCAGAATATTGCACATACTTCTGTGTCCACCGGCACCGCACTCAACATCTCATTGACTTTACAGCCTTTCTAACAGAAAAGGCTGAAGGCATCAACTAATGTTACTGCATCCGACCCTGTCACATTAATAACACATTTAATGAGGTAGTCCAGTCCAGGCTTTTCTCTTTGAGATGGAGGTGTACAAGATCCTCTTATCTAGCCAGCCTAACTCCTCCAGACTTTTTTCAGTCCATATTTACCACAAGGATATCAGCTCGCACACCTCATCAATGGAACATTTCTGCCACTTTCAGATTTGCTGTTGCTCAAAAAAAAAAAAAAAAAACAGAAAGAAAGAAAAACAGCCCACTCGCTTTACAAAACTGTGTCACTCCTACCCATTCTGCTCAAGTCGCTTAAATGTGTGGTATCTACCCAGCTGGTTTAGATCCCAACCAATCTGGCTTAAACTTCGGACAACTCTGTAATTTACATTTCGATTTGTGATAATACAAAAAAAAAAACATTTTGTTTCCCACAAATTAGTCACATGTCTTTAAACTGTAGTTTGTTTTGTACATTATTCTGCTGTGCAT
This sequence comes from Xyliphius kryptos, assembly GCA_025769995.1. Taxonomy (NCBI): domain Eukaryota; kingdom Metazoa; phylum Chordata; class Actinopteri; order Siluriformes; family Aspredinidae; genus Xyliphius; species Xyliphius kryptos. The sequence continues at coordinate 6,701 of JAOUQT010048231.1, forward strand.
GTGTATTCTGGGCCAATCTGTGTTTCCTAAGTTTTCTGAGTTTTCATTTGTCTTTTCATTTTTTAGTTCTGTCTCTTTAATTTACCTACCGCGGCTCCACCTGATGAACGCGTGCACCCTTTATAACCGGAAACGGTGAATGCCATGGGGGAAAAGATCAACCATGAGCTGCATGAAACAAGGGCAAGGCAAATGCATAAGCCATCTCATGAGTTTTAAATGAATGTTTAAATAATATGGTAATAAATCCCACTCCTGAACTTCTGAAATCCTGTCTCTGTTTCTCATTCCTCAACCCCCATTATAATGGTGCCGAAACTCGTAGGTGATATCTTCATCTGTCCTGGGTTTTTGCACAGATGTAAAGAGAGGTCAAGGAATGAGGATCAGAGCCAGTAATTTTCCCCAAGAGAAATGGGCTTTATTAACGGACTAGTTTGAAGCTTAAAGAAAGTCCTGATCCGGTCGTTGCCATGGAATCTCTTCCTGCGGCATGTGATGTAACCGCTTATGAACGCTGCACATGTTCATCAGGCAAGTCTGCGTCAGGTGCATTAGTTACTCTCATTGGCCAACACAGTCAGCTCTGCCTTTCCTTTACAAGCGCCACCCACCATGCTGCCATCAATATATCCATGACATTGTGGTTATTTAAATTTTTTAACTTCATGTCTTCATGAAAAATAAGTCTTCATTGTGTATGATATCTGATAATACAGCTCATTAAGGAACATGTAACATTAAACATCCAGTTTACGCTACCTGACACTTATTCTATAGAAATCATGCAGTAAGTCATTTCTGCTCTGTTTTTTGGGGTGAATGCAGTAAAATCATTCAACAGAAAATATTATGGCATTTCTTTTTTTAAGATTTAAGTATTACTAGTACTTTTAGTAGTAGACTCTAAAACCTTACCATTTCAGACATATCAAAATATCATTATGAATTCACACTCTATTTGGCTGGGGTTTGGTGTAGGTTTTTTAGGCTAGCATACTTCTCGTGTTCAAAGAGGTCACAAATTGAAATTGGAACATGCTTGAATAGATGATCCTGAAAGCCCCAGAAAAGAAAAAAAGTGAGACTTTGTTCTCTTTAGGTGGCTTCTTAGTTACAGAACATGCTGTTTTGTGGATTTCTGTTTCCTGGACACTGAGGGAGGTGAAGAACAGTCTGTGATTAGACACTGATTACCATGCTGGTACAGAACTGTTCTCATTAAAAAGGTGGAGCCCGCAGCCATTCCAATACTACCCTTCTTTCTCTGTATTCTTCCATGAAATCAGTATGTCATTAGAGGTAGATTTCCTGCTCATAACCAGCTGGGAGAGGTAAGGCCTGTTATTTTTGGATGTGAGCACAGTGACAGATAAGAAGCAGTAAGCCCATTCTGTCTGACATTTTCTACCGGCTTCATTTTCTTACATTCATTCTCTCTCGCTTTATTTTCTATCCTTCGCACACATGCTGTTTCACCATTACCTTCTTACCTACCTGCTTTAAGCTGTCTGTGTCTTAATCCCCCATTATCCTTCTGTCTCTCAAATGATATAGATCTTTGAAACTCCGCTCTGGACTCCAAGAAATCTATGAAAACAGATAAATATAGCATACATTTAATTTTTATTTTGTTTAATCTGTTGGGAAGGTATTGTCCCTGTACAGTCACATTAAATATACAGCAAGATTTACAAATGTGAATTAATTATGAATCAATAATGTATTACAGGACATGCATATTTGTAAGTAAATCATGGGAAATAGGTGGTGTTTTGTATGGTGCAAAGCACCATTCTCCCATGATTTAATTACAATAATGTGCAACCTTAAGTGTCTTATTCCTTTTATAAAAACACACTATAACAAAAAAAAAAAAAAGACATACAGGGGTTGGACAATTGAAACACCTGTCATTTTAGTGTGAGAGGGTTCATGGCTAAATTGGAGCAGCCTGGTGGTCAATCTTCATGAATGGCACATTGCACCAGTAAGAGCAGAGTGTGAAGGTTTAATTAGCAGGGTGAACATGGAAGTGAAGTTGAACATCTCCCATGGCCTGCACAGTCACCAGATCTAAATATTATTGAGCCACTTTGGGGTGTTTTGGAGGAGCGAGTCAGAAAACGTTTTCCTCCACCACCATCACCTGACCACTGTCCTGCAAGAAGAATGGCTTAAAATCCCTTTGACCACTGTCCAGGACTTGTGTACGGCAGTCCAAAGACAAGTTGATGCTGTATTAGCTGGGGGCCCTACGCCATATTAATAAATTATTGTGGTCTAAAACCAGATGTTTCATTTTTATTGTCCAACCTCTGTACATTACCACTCAAATGTTTGGGATCAATTTGGGTTTTCAATGGAAACATGATTATGAAATAAAGCAAATAAACAGGACATGCAGACTTTGTCAGAGTAAGAAATATTGATTTTAATGAAAATTAAATGACTGTGTACTTCAAATTTTGCCTTCACCTATAAGTCACATTTTGCAGAAATTACAGCCTGGCAGACGCAAGGCAAGATTATTTATAGAGCACCTTTCATACAGAAGCAATTCAAAGGCTTTACAGAGTAGTTATAAATAGGAAAAGCCATTAAAATAAATAAAATGGTGCATTAAGAGAATGAAAAATATTAATAAAAAAACAAAATGGTGCAATAAAAGAAAAGTACATAAAAAGAGTAAAAGAAAATATAATTCAAATATTAAAAAACAATGGCCGATAGTGTGGAGTAAATTAAAATGAACTGTAGGTCTGCTTAAAAAGGAATGTTTGAGTCTGGATTTAAAAGCCTCTAAAGTCTGTTCTCATGCAGCTGATTCCATTTAACAGCACCATAGCAGCTAAATGCTGCTTCTTCGTGTTAAGTTCTCACCTGGGGTGGGACTACTAGACCAGTTCTTAAGGATCTGGGAGTTCTCCTTGGCTCATATCTCTGTAACAGATCTAATAAATACACTAATCCTACACCATTAAGACATTTATGGACCAGTAACAATGCCTTAACGTCTTTTCTGTAACTGACTGGTAACCAGTGTAAAGACTTCAGAATGGGGCTGTTTATCTCTTCTTTTGCTCTTGGTCAGAACTCTGCCAGCTGCATTCTTAATTAGCTGAAACTGTTTAATAGTCTTTTTCGGAAGTCCAGTTACGAGACTGTTGCAGTAATCCGTCCTGTTAGACATGAGGACTAAGTGAATAAGTTTCTCCAGGTCTGGTTTTGTCAGAAAATCTCTAATTTTACTGATATTCTTAAGTTAAGTTGGTAAAAGGCTGATCAAGTAATTGCTTTAACATGACTACTGAAACTGAGATCTGAGTCCATTAATACAACAAAGTTGCGGGCCTGTTCTTTAGATTTGAGGGCTTTTGATTCCAGATATGCAACCAATCTGTTTCTCATTGCTGAATAATCTCTGTTTATTCAACTGCAGAAAGTTGAGTCCCATCCGCTTAGTGATGTGTTCAAGGCACTCACACAATGAGTCAACTGGACCAGAATCATTACAGGACAGGGCCACATAAATCATCTGCATAGCTGTAATCGGACATCCCATAGTCTTGTAGAATCCGCCCAAGAGGAAGCATGTATAAATTAAATAATAGTGGACCAAGAATAGAACAATGGGGAACCTCACAGATCACTGACACCTTCTCAGAAATATTACTTTTTATTTCTACAAAGTAGTTTCTGCCTTCTAGCTATGAGCTAAATCACTTTCGGGCTGTTCCAGAGAGTCCAACCCAGTCTGCAAGTATTTCCTGATCAATTGTATCAAAAGCAGCACTGAGACCAAGAAGTAATAAAAGAGATACCTTTCCCACCTGTGTTAAGATAAATGTCCTTAATGACCTTAATTAGAGCTGTCTTTGTGCTGTGGTTGACGTGAAACACAGATTGAAATTTGTCCAGGCTGCCGTTTATGGAGAAGAACCTAGAAGTTTGCCTAAAAACAATTTTCTTGATTATTTTACCGACGATTGGAAGATTGTAAATTGGCCTGTAATTGTTTCTTTTTGGATTTAGAATCATACTTAAAATCAAAGTGGCCTCCATGTGCCTGTTTGACCTCCCTACAATGCCTGGGCATGCTCCTGATGAGGAGGCGGATGTTCTCTCCTACAGCCCCTCTCCATGTCTCCTGGTGTACTGGCCTTTGTCCTGGTATCTGCTCCATGC
>JAOUQT010048240.1:0-10888 GCA_025769995.1 Xyliphius kryptos
TGAAGATTGGCCACCAGGCTTGTCCAATTTAGCCATGAAACCTCCCACACTAAAATGACAGGTATTTCAGTTTCATTTTCTAACCCCTGTATATACAGATATTCAGAGCCATTTAAGAAAAACAATCAAGTTCATGTAACACACTGATACGGTCAGTCAGATCGGACATGAACCAGAAGAGGATCATGGTTGGATGCCTATCAATTCAGTTTATATAAGATTAGATCAGAAATGGCTCACATTTGATACAGGATTTAAATTTGTGTTGTTTCACATGGAAGAAATAAAAAGCCACTTAAAGCCACATGCAGTAAATTAATCCCCCTTCAATACAATCGCATATGTGTCTTTCGTAAAGTACTCACAAACACTGCACATTTATCCAAGCAATGAAGTCCTATATTATACAAATAAATAAATAACTTCTGGGGCTAAAGAGTTTACACACTAGCACGCATTGGGTTAAAATATGGCTAGAAAAGCAATAATTGTATTATAAAACAATAATCACAATATGAGAGTATTCAATCATAAACAAGGGGAGAAATGTATGGGAGCAAGAGAGTGAGCACTTGCATTTGATGATGAAAACAGACAGGAATACAGATAGATATGGCGTAGGGTAAAGAAACAGGTTCAAAAGACAAAGCAAGAAGCTTATTATGAATTGTACAAAGTATGACAGACTTTAATATAAGGAAGGGAAATGGACTTGTGTAGATTTGCAAGGCAGAGTGATGGGAAGGATGTATAGCATTTGAAATGGATAGTCAGTGAGTTTATTGGTAAAGGATGCTGGAGATGAAGCTTCCAGGCAGAGGGAAAACACTGAAGAAGATGTGGTGAGAGAATGTGAATGAGGAAGATAGAGGGAACAGAGGTTAGATGGATACAGTTGATCTGCTATGGTGGCCACTAAAAAGGGAATAGCCAAAAGGAAAAGAAAATGTATGTACATATACTGTATATTTTTTCTTTTTTTATTATTATTAATTTTATTAAATATTTGTAAAAAGAAATTCTTGTGTTTCTTGTAACGCTTTGACAACACTATAACTGTACGATAAATAAGATAACTCTCTCTCTCTCTCTCTCACACTCTCACTCCCCTCTCTTGCTGGACCTTATAATAAAATTTCTAAACAGGAAGTCCTGTATCAGACAGACTTCTTGTCCCGAGTATCTCTCTCCCTTTCTCCATATATACATTCACACTCTTACACATACTGCCACTATAGGAGGAAACGAGACTTCATGTATGTGTGTGCGTTTGTAAAACACACTTCTGCGCAGCATGGTAAAGTTTGCCAGAAGAACATCTGCTTGAAATTTCAGCTTCAAGAAACTTCATGTGGGATTCGCTGATTAGACTGAGGTGAAATCTTATTTTCCTTTTTCGGATATTTGTCTTTCATTGTCAGAGATAAAACGGTTTTGTAAATCATTATAATTAAGCACATTTTACTAATTGCATCATCTTTGTGGTCATAGTGTCTGCAGCAATCTTCAAAATCTCAGTTTTTATTGATAAAGTGCATAATATTTGTGCGTGTACAAGTGTAAATTAATAAATTGATGTTGTCAAAGCATTAATAAATCTGTAACACGCATTTTCACTCAAATATATTAAAAAGTGAACGTTTAAAAACTGAAATAAATCATGCATTAAAATACTGTAATATTATTACAGTAATATTATGGACAAGGTCTTTCCATGTTTTCAGCTGTTTCCGTATCTGAAATATTTAAATATATTTAGTTTTTTTTATCAATGATTTTTATTTCCAGGGTCAATCCTACAACATAAAATAAGTGTCTAGAACAGTGTATATTCTGATGAACAAAGCATGCCTATGTATATTTTGATTTGAACAAACTGAAACATAATAAGGCAATTTATAGTGTGTTTTTGCGATTATTACTAGTACAAGTATAAGATGATAATAAATTCTGAGCAGATTTCTGTGACATTTCGAAATAATGTTTATTATACCTCGGATTATCTGATAAAGATATGAAGAATAATAATAATCATCATCATCATCATCATCATACTCATAATAGTATACTTAATCAATACTTAATTAACTTGAGTTCTTACTGTAGCGATATTTCTACACAAGAAGGTGTTTTTTATTTCAATTTCACTTCAGTTTTATATCTACAGCACTTTCCACTTTACAATGAACCAGCTTTACAGACATTAAATACAGAATACTATCATAAGGTTTAAGTTATTTGTTATCCCTAATGAGCAAACCAGACAGTGACAGAGTCAAGGAAAAACTGAGAGAAACCAGACTCAGGAGGTTGGTAACAGATTAAACAGTCAATAAAATGAGTCTGTAAATTAATGTGTAATGGTGAGCCTGTGTAAGTCCATAGAATAGCCCCGGCAAGAAGAGGTCTTTCCACGTGACGTGAGCTCCACAGGACGATGAACATCAGATTGGATTAGGCAGGCTGAGGAGACAAGGTTGGATCAGAACTCTGTCGTTCGCTAGAAGCATGCCCAGGAGTGATTGTTCCCCCTCCGCACTTTCCCAATGTGCAAAGTATGCTGGACCCAAGCTCATTTTTCTAAGCCCACTAAATGTTTTCATGAATGAAACTACTGAACTAAGTTTTACTTCTTTATTAAGTTTCTTTTAACTTGTGCAATTGTTCCTGCATTATAAATCTTACCGTGCTGAATATCCCGAGTGTGTAGAGTAGGCAATTCAAGATCATCGTAAAATTCATAATGCATGCAGAACTTTTACGTAATACTTAAAACATAATCTGTACAGAAACTCTAAGAAATCTGATGAGAAAATCATGTATAAAGTATAGCTAGAAGTTTGTGAACACCTGTGCATCACACTGAAATAAACACAATTCCTCAAACTATTTCTGAAACTGCTGATCTACTGGGATTTTTATGCACAACCATCAATAGGGTTTATAGAGAATGGTCCGAAAAACAGAAAATATTAGCAGCAGTTGTGTGTATGAAAGTACCTTGTTGATGTGAGAGGTCAGAGGAGAATGTGCAGACTTGTTTGAGATGACAGAAAGGCAGCAGTAACGCAAATAACCACTTGTTACAACCAAGGAATGCAGAATACTATCCCTGTTGAAAGTATTTCACAAAGAATTAATGCAGTTTTAAAGACAAAAGGGGAGCAACTGTTTATTAGCACAGTGTACATGATAAAGTGGCAAGTAAAAGTATTTTAAACTGTACCGTATAAAATAACTTATAAGTTGAATGGAGTTGAAAGGGCAGATTTGTTTGCTAAATTTTCTTGTACATACGTTTATTCATGGAAAAGTTTATTTATTTCCATAATTCCATTTAAAAAGTAAAACTTGTATATTATACACATTTGTTACACACAGACTGATGTATTTCAAGTGTTTATTTCTTTTAATTTAATGATTATAACTGACGACTAATAAAAAACCAAAATTTACTATTTCAGAAAATTAGAATTTTAATTTAGACCAATACAAAAAAAAGTATTTTTAGAAATTCTATCCAACTGAAAAGTATGAACATGGAACTTGGTTCACCATGTATAGCCCTCAATACTTAGTTGGGGCTCCTTTTGCCCGAATTACTGCAGCAAGGCAGCGTGGCATGAAGTGAATCAGTCTGTGGCACTCTTCAGGCGATCTTCTGATAGTGGCCTTCAGCTGTTCTGCATTGTTAGGTCTGGCGTATCGCATCTTCTTCACAGTACCCCATAGATTTACTATAGTGTTTAGGTCAGGCGAGTTTGCTGGACAATTAAGATCAGGGATACTATTGTCCTTAATCCATGTACGTACTTGTAGCTTTGGCACTGTGTGCAGGTGCCAAGTCCTGTTGGAAAATAAAATCAGCATCTCCCAAAAGACAGCAGCAGGAAGCATGAGGTGTGCTGAAATGTAATGAATGTGTATAATATACAGGTTTCACTATTTGAATAGAATTATGGAAATAAATCAACTTTCTAATGATATTATAATTGTATGACCAGCACCTGTATATCAGTACACTACTATATATTATGTACTGTATAAGTGATGTACACACACACTAAACAGCAGCAAACACTCATTTAAACTTTGTTTTATTACACCAAGAAAGAAAACAGAATTGATACTCAATACCACAAAGGAACGGTCTAGCAGCTGAGGAACTTGTTAGGTTCGACCCTGTGCATAAACATGTGCAAAGCTTTTTTACACACAGACACACACACACTCTCTCTCTCTCTTTATTTCTATTAGGAACTCGAACCCTTTCACACGCGACTCTTCTCACCAGAGACTTCTTGTCAGTGGGAATCTGCTTCTCTTTCTCAGGGTTTTTTTCTTCTTCTCTTTAAGATCATACTTTAGTGTGTAGATTTTTTCTCTCTCTCTCTCTCACTCTCTCACTCTCTCTCTCTTTTCTCTCAAGAGCTTTTCGCAATGCGTTAACAAAAAACCTTATGAGTAATAGCCGTATAAAAGAATTTCACAATACAGAATATAATGTTATTTATCTTCTCTGTCTTTCTTTGCTTTCTGGAAACCTCAAACCTTTACATAAGTTTTGATATAACTCAAGTATTTTTTATAAATGAATCCCATATTTATGCGTTGTTATCTGTGTATCTGCTATTTCTCAATTTTTATGAATTTTCAGAAAATGTTTTATTATTCATTCCAGATAATATCAATCAATCTGCAGATGGGTTGTGTTGCTGAAGCAGAAATATTGTAATAAAATACAGATTACTTCCAATATTAAACTTCATGGATTTTTGTATTAGTTTATAGTTTTTTACTTTTTTTGCTAAACTGATCCACTTTTCTGATATTAGAAATATAATAAGAATAATAATAATAATAATAATAAGGGCGGCACGGTGGGGCAGTGGGTAATGCTGTTGCCTCACAGCAATAAGGACCCGGGTCTAATTCTCGGATGGGGCGACTTAGAACAATTTCCAGTTTCCAAAGACATGCGTGTAAGGTGAATGAATTTCTCAAAAGTCTGAGTGTGTGAATGTGTAAATGGTTGTGTGAGTGTTGGTGTGTATATAGGTGTGCGTGTGCCCTACATTGAATTGCCGCACTGTCTAGGGTTTTTCCTGCCCTTGCTCCCAGAGTTGCCGAGTGAGTATTGGCTGAACCCGTGATGCCATGTGGATTAAGTGAAAGAAAATGAATAAATAAATAATAATAATAGTATATATTTATTTGGTATGTAAAAGAAATTATATATAGTATATAATCATGAAGTTTACACAGATTGCATCTTATCCCTAATGAGCAAGCCGGACGGTAACAGTGGCAAGGAAAAACTGATGAAAAACTGACTTGAATGATAAGAGGACTAACGCTTGAGGGAAGCCAGACTCAGAGAGGGAATCCCATCCTCATTTGAGTTATAACAGACTAAAGAGTCTATAAAAAGAGTTTGCAAATGTGTGTAAAATGGTGAGAGTATGTAAGTCCATAGGACGTTCCCAGCAGACTCAACCACCATAGAGAATCATGCAAGTGTAGAAGACAAGGCCAGGATCAGCCCTCTTTAAGCAGTAATGTACTTCCTCTTAGGCAGAAAAAAGAAAAATAGCAGAAAAAGAGAAATAATTAGGTATGATCATTCTAATTTAGCGGTTGTAGACTGTGTTAAAGTACAAACTCCAGCGATGTTCATTATAGCAGCATAAAAAAAGGGAAATCCAGAAGGTTACACAGACATGAGAGATCCCTGAGACGTAAAGTAACCAGCCACTTTACCGTCAACAAACCTGAGTGAAGGTGTTAGAGTGGGGGGAGACAGCATCCTAAATTCTGTTTATCAAACACTCTAATGCCCATGAACCCTCCAGTTCTGCATGCACCTTTAACCAATTTACACAGAATGCTTTACTTGAGTCTAGTCTTAAACATAGAGACTGTGTCCCGAACGTTAGTTAGAAGATCTTACAGTTCTCTTATTATAGAAACCTGCAAGCAGCCTACATCTTTTCCTTGAAGTAGGCAAGGTCAGTCATAAAATATTATTAGCTTACTTAGATACCATCAAGCGAGACTTTAGAGTTTTAATATATAATAATAAATAATTGATACTGTAGGTAAATATGTCTCAGCATTTAACCCTTCTGGGGGTGCACTTTTTACACAGTGTTACCTGGAGCAGTGGGCAACCTCTTCTATTAAAGCGCACAGGGAGAAATTGTGATGTGTGCCAATGGCAATTCAGACATGATTGTTACTTGCCTGAGTGGGATCGAACTGGCTACCCCTTGGTACCAAGGTTATGCCATGGCTGCCTCATAATATATACACGTAATTTTAAGTAAAACAATTAATACAATTAAACAGAAAACAAATTAGCAATATAATGTATAATGTCATATTCTGTCATTGCTTTGTGATGCTTGGCTGCACAGATGTGTGATAGGGATAAACCGATTGAGCAATCTCTTGTCGCCTGTGGATCCCCGGAGAATCGAACCCCTGTTATAAAAGCTTCTAGATTTTTCCCGCAGCATGCACTCTATCAAATGTTACATCATGTTTTTTTGTTTTGTGAATGACTTTCTATATTCTTCTTTTTTTATCCAGATGTAAACAATATAACAAACTCTTTAGATTCATATGATTCTGATTCTCTATAACGGATCTTTAGGGGGATCCGAGTAAAACTTTGGGATTGTATAAATGATTATTATCCTAATGTTGTTTATTTATGACCAGTTCTCATCTCAGAAATTACTGAGAAAGCTACAGATTATGTGCAGAAGGTCAGCAGGGTTAGCATTCAATGGACAAATAATCTTGTTTAACCAGATTCTTTTCATGAGATATTATCAATACTGTACGCTGATACGCTGAGACAAATTATTGTGTTTCGTTCAGAGTTCAGATTTCATTGGAGAGCATTAGACCTTTTCATTTTTTTGCTGAGTAAATCGCCAAACTCAAATATTGTTTTATAAATTATTTCTTTTTAAATCATTTTATGAAATAACACCAGACATTTCTTTCACACTTTGAAGTATTTGCAGTTCCATTCTTCTATCTCTTGCTTTTTTTCTGTGTTATAAGAGCAACAAAGTGTTTATCTACAGAACTATAAAAAGCAAACTCTTTTAAAAATCCTTTAAAATTACCTGAGGCTTTTATTCTTCTTCTTCTTTCGGCCTCTCCCTTTTTTTAGGGGTCGCCACAGCGTGTCAGTCTGAGGCTGTTATTAATGTATGCAAATGCAATCAGGGACATTTCCTTGTCCTCTAATACGTCTCTGAAAGTTTGATTACATAGTTTCACCCAGTGCTTCTTCACTTTGTTTTCTGTTACAGATTCCAGTTTCTTCCACCAAGAGAACAACCTCTAACATGACCATGGAATCAGACTCCTCCATCAATATGAGCTCAATCAATGAGCCCACATTCCTCCCTCAGGTCTCCAACCAATCATGTGATTTTCTCTCGCTCTCCATCCCTCACTTTCAGGAAACTCTTCTCCCTGTTATTTACTTTACGATCTTTATTTTGGGTTTCCTCGGGAATACACTAGCAGTGTGTGTGCTGGGTCAGAAGTCACAGAGGTGTACTGTTGCTAACACGTACCTGTTAAATCTGGCCCTGTCTGATCTTGTTTTTCTTATTGGTCTACCGTTCTGGGCGGTGCATTACCTCCGGGGTTATGACTGGCCATTTGGATGGTTCATGTGCAAGATATGTGGATTTCTGACTTCGCTGAACACCTATGCTAGCATCTACTTCATCATGGGAATGAGCATTGACCGGTACCGTGTCATAGTCTATCCGCTTCACTCGCATTGCACTGAGAGTGTGTATCATGCCAGGACTGTGTTTCATGCCAGGTGTGTGTGCGCTCTGATCTGGTCCCTGGCGACCTTTACAACCATACCAACCCTTGTTTTCAGGGAAACACATTTCTCTGTTGAGCATAATCTGACAGCCTGTGCAATGATGTATCCAAACAAATACTGGCACGGAATACTCATGCTTGGTAAGAACATATTTGGCTTCCTGATTCCTTTTCTTGTCATAGCTACATGCTACAGCTGCATTAGGTGTCACCTGCTAGCATCGCCAGAGCTGGTAGAACCCGATTCGGCAAATTTGGAGCGTGTACGCCGTGTAGCCCTCGCCATAGTTATGGCATTTTTCATATGCTGGTTCCCATTTCACACGCTGTCCTTCATGGGAGTATTGCAGGAGCTGGGCATGAACTGGAGCTGCAATGTTCAGAGATGGATGAACATCATGATGGCTCCTTCACTCTGCCTGGGCTTCGCCAACCCTGCCATTAACCCACTGATCTACTGCTTTGTTGGCAACCGGTTTCGTGAGCAGCTACGGCGCCTTTGGAATGCAAAAGTACGAAATGTTGGAAATCTTAGGCACGGCTCTGTCAGTGTACAGATCAGCTCCTTTTCCCGAAAACTCAGTGAAACCAAAGATACAATGGCCACTGACACTGTGGAAGGCAAATTGTAATTTATGTACAATGACTGGGGGTAATAATTTAGTGGGACAACCCAAGGTACAGGACTCATCAGTAGTACTGGCACAGTGATTATAATTATAAAAATAATCATGAATCTCAGCTTTTTCCTCTGATACAGTGTGTTGGTTAGCCTCAAGGAATGATCATAATTATGATACTAAAATTAAACCGGAGTAGAATTCATTAGGATTGGTTTATAATAGCACATGATGGAGCTCTACACCTTATTTCATTGCCTGTTGTGTAGTATAGATGCACACTTATTTACTGGATTCATTACGGTTCCTATTTAAGCGAGAACCCAATGTAGCGCACTAGAAGCCGAGTAATTTAGAACACAAATTCAGAATAGTGATTATGTAAACGAACACAATTTTCCACTGAGTATTTTAATAATTCAAGTATAACATTTATTCAGTATGTATTATGTATGTTGATGTTTAGGTAATAAATGTTACTCTAAATCATATAATGATTTAGAAATATGTTCATATTCAAATATTATTATATTATATTATTGGTTATCAGTAAAACATAAAAATAAAGGCACGTTAGAGAAAAATGTTCAGTGTTGTTATTTGTTTAGTACATTAGAAGGATGAGAGTATAGTGGGTTTATTATGATTATTCGTATAGCACTTAACTACATATAAGAACAGGATGTTTCATATTCTCTCTATTTTCTCTCCACATTCTCTCTATGTTCTCTCTATGTTCTCTCTATGCTCTCTCTATGCTCTCTCTATGCTCTCTCTATGCTCTCTCTGTGTTCTCTCTGTGTTCTCTCTATGTTCTCTCTGTGTTGTGTTCTCTATATGTTCTCTCTATGTTCTCTCTATGCTCTCTCTATGTTCTCTCTATGTTCTCTCTGAGTTCTCTCTATGTTCTTTCTATGCTCTCTCTATGCTCTATCTATGTTCTCTCTATGTTCTCTCTATGCTCTCTCTATGTTCTCTTTGTGTTCTCTCTATGTTCTCTCTATGCTCTCTCTATGTTCTCTCTGTGTTCTCTCTGTGTTCTCTATATGTTCTCTCTATGCTCTCTCTATGTTCTCTCTATGTTCTCTCTATACACTCTTTATGCTCTCTCTGTGTTCTCTCTATGCTCTCTCTATGCTCTCTCTATGTTCTCTCTATGCACTCTTTATGCTCTCTCTATGCTCTCTACGTGTTCTCTCTATGTTCTCTCTATGTTCTCTCTATGTTCTCTCTATGTTCTCTCTATATGTTCTCTCTATGTTCTCTCTATGTTCTCTCTATGTTCTCTCTATCCTCTCTCTATGCTCTCTCTATGCTCTCTCTGTGTTCTCTCTGTGTTCTCTCTGTGCTCTCTCTATGTTCACTCTATGCTCTTTCTATGTTCACTCTATGCTCTCTCTATGCTCTCTCTATGTTCTCTCTGTGTTCTCTCTGTGTTCTCTCTAAGCTCTCTCTATGCTCTCTCTATGTTCTTTCTGTGTTCTCTCTATGTTCTCTCTATGCTCTCTCTATGCTCTCTCTATGCTCTCTCTATGTTCTCTCTATATTCTCTCTATATTCTCTCTATTTCTTTTTATGTTCTCTATTTTTTCTACATTCTCTTTGAATTCTCTTTTCTTTCTATGTTTTTCATTATTTTCTCTGTATGTTCTCTGTATGTTTTGTTGATATTCTCAATGTTCTCTGTACATTCTGTCTATATTCTGTACATATCTGTACAATCTTTGTTGTTTGTTCTGTAAATTCTCTGTACAAATCCTGTTCAATCTTTCTACATTTTCTGTAAAAATCCTGGTCTATCTACATTCTCTGTACATTCACTATGTTGTCATAACACACATAACACTCAAGTCTTTCCTTCAGTATAACCATTTCACAGTCTGCAGTGCCCAGGGCCACAAATCTTAGGAGAATGTTAGCAACATGACAAAATTGCACAGAATGCATTACATCATCGATCACATCGATCGCGTACACACACACATGCACACAGTGATTTTACACATGTAAAAAGTCTAGTTTAAGAAATTGCAGTTAAAGCGCAACAGTGGCTTTTGACTAGTCGTGTTAATTCAGGATTGACTGAGAGTTTAAATCTTACTGTAGGCACTTAATCAAAGCCCTTCATTTGTCAATATATGCAAGGACGCTGTACAACAACAGAGCATAGAATCAGACCACAACATACACTATATTGCCAAAAGTATTTGCCTACCAATCCAAATTATCGGAATCAGGTGTTTCAATCACTTCCATGGCCACAGGTATATGAATCAATCACCTAGGCATGTGCTCTCAAGAGCTCCTGTAATAGGATGCCACCTGTGCAACAAATCCAGTCATGAAATTTCCTCACTCCTATTCCACAGTCAACTACCAGCTGAATTATAAGAAAATGGAAGTGA
>JAOUQT010048267.1:0-21183 GCA_025769995.1 Xyliphius kryptos
TCGCTGGGTACATACTCACTCACACAGCCACACACACATACATACACACACACTATACAGGACAATTTAGAGCATTCAATTCACCTCCATGTTTTTGGAATGTGGGAGGAAACCGGAGAACCCGGAGGCAACCCACGCAGACACGGGGAGAACATGTAAACTCCACCCAGATTGGGATTCGAAGCGGTAATCCCCAGCACTTAGAGGCGAATGTGCTAACCGCTAAGCCACCGTGCCGCCCTAAGTTTTGTTATACTACGTATAATGACAATAAAGATTCTCTCATCTTATCTCATTTTAAATCCTGGCAGGGTGGCACGGTGGCTTCTTGTTCGCCTCTCAGCCCTGGGGTTTCCTCCTGGTTCTCCGGTTTCCTCCCACAGTCCAAAAACATGGATTCAAGCCAAATTGAATGCTCCAAATTGCCCTGTATAATGTGTGTTTGTGCGTGTGGATGTGTGAGTGAGTGTGTGCCCAGCGATGGATTTGCGCCCTGTCCTGGGTGTATCTGCCCAGCGCCCCAGATGTTCTCCCCTGGATGGGCATGGGAAAGCCCAAGATGAAGCGGAAGATAACGAATGAATGAATATCCTGGTACCTTCCTGCTGTGAGGTGAGAACACCTACCACTGTGCCACCATAATACCCAAATTGGTATTGCCACCATAGTTGTACAGATAATAATGTGTTTTTAAAAAAAAACATTTTATTAATGCACATAAATACTAATATAGCTGTCCTAAACTTCGGTTTCCATGTCCTCCACGTGTCTGTGTGGGTTCCTGCACGTTCTCCGGTTTCCTCCCACAGTCCAAAAACATGAATTCAAGGTAAATTGACTGCTGTATATTGCCCCTATATAGTGCGTGTGAGTGAATGAGTGCCCAGCGATAGATTGGTGCCCTATCTTGGGTGTATCTGCCGAGCGCCATGGGGACCCCCCTCCACCACAACCCTAGTATAGGATTAAATAGAAGATAAGGGCTGGATGGATTGGCTTTCTCTGTAATGAATTTAGGTTGTTATTTGTGTGGAAAACTGAGGTTTTCCCTTCTATCAATTTTCATGATGTTATGATTCATCTTGATTAATTTCTTAAACATTGCACATCTCAGATGATCCAACGTCTCAGCATTCATCTGGACTGACCTCGTCTGACCTCCATAATACTCCAGTAATGGAGTAAAACTGAATCCTAAAACGATCGAAGCAGCAAAGAAGAGAGCAACTCAAAAGTAATGGTGGTTATGAAATATTAATCAAACTCTGGGATGTGAATTTCCGTTGTTGGCACTGAAGCAGAGTGGAAACTGTCTCCAGAACTGACCATGATTTTAGGAGGAATGAAGTCATCTGCTTCACACACCAACCGTTCCAGTTCCTTTTCTGCCTCCCAGCCTCCATCATCAGCACCTTCCTCCTCATGTGCGGAGGGGCTTCCCTGCAGGTCTCCACCTACGGCACAATACAACACGGCACAGCACAATACCCCACACAGGCGTTAGCAAGGAGCGGGAGATGAGGACAAATGAGCAGCAGATGAAAGCACAGTGAGGAGAACAGTACACATTTGAGACTGCAAAGTCCAGACAGCAGCGAGGAAACACACAAAATACCTGGTGGAAGAAAGAATAGGCAGAGAGAAAGGTACGTTCAGGTAATGAGACGATCACAACCTCCCCCTTCCCAAGGACGCTTTGAACCCATAAAGCGCAGGCGGCATAGAAACACAAAACAGTACAGACTACACATATAGTATGTCACATGCTGACGGAGACATCTACAGAACACACACACACACTTTAAACCCTGGACGTTTCAGCAGGTAGTGACAGATACTCACACAGAGAGAGTTTGAGTTACACACAGTTGAAGACAGACTTCCACTCAAGAAAGGACAAACGGATGGTCAGAGCCAGTAGCAACAAAGCAAAGTGTGAGTGTGTGTGTGTGTGTGTGTGTGTTTTACTGTATACACTGAAAATGAGCAGTTTGTTATGATCCCATCATTCATCACATCTTTCAAATATGAATTTAAATGATTTTTCCAATTGCTGCATATTTTATTAAAAAATACCGAAATAATTCCGGACATTAAAGCCTCCTTTTTTAAGCTTCGTGTTCTCGATTTTCAGGACGCAATTATACTATTTGTATTTTTGGGTCGGGTGGCACGATGCCTTAGTGTTTGGTGGGCTTCGCACTGAGGGTCCAGGTTTAAATCCCAATCTGGGTGAAGTTTCCATGTTCACCCCGTGTCTCCTTGGGTTTCTTCCCACAGTCCAAAAACATGGTGTGACGGTAGCATGGTGGCACTGCTGGAGGAGAGGCGGGGCTAACGGCCCTCTTGATTGACGGTAACTAGTGCACGTGATGCTGCTTCTTCTGATGACCCTCTGTAGCCTTCGTAAGCGGGTACATCACATGCCGCGGAGAGAGAGACCCACTACGAGCTGCAGGATGTGACAGTATAGCAATACCACCAGCCAACGTGTGTATTGTAAATATGTGTTTAAATACTGTGTTAATAAAGCCAGTCTTCTCTCTCTGGTCATTCGTTCATTCTAATTTAACCCCTCCCACTCTGGAAATGCACATAGACTGTTGCAAAAGAGATTTATAATCACAGTGGGCTTTATCTTGGTATAAAGGTTAAATAAAGGTTAATAAAAATTAAAAAAAAGTTACTTTCCGGCCTCACATCCTGCAACTCATTGCCAGATCTCTCTCCCTGCGGCATTCCCGGTTATAAAGCACGTGTTAATGAGGCGAAACAGTGTCAGTTGCAATAATTATCCAGAATTAAAGTCCAATAGCATCTCCCCAGCGCCACACATAGGTTTAAGGTAAATTGGTGGCTCTAAATTGCCCCTATACACTGTGTGTGTGTGTGTGTGTGAGTGAGTGGGTGCCCAGCGATAGATTGGCGCCCTGGTCTGGGTGTATCTGCAAAGCGAACGAAAAGTTGTCAGGGCACGGCGAACCTCCGAACCCGAAACGTTGGAGAACCCCCGTCTTTAGCACAAGATACCACAGGTTCCTCACTTCCTTTCATCGCTTTAAGAATGAAAAAGATTCCTGATGTGCACAAAAGCCGATTGTTTATGCTTGTGAGTATGTAATTGTGTGTGTGTGTGTATGTGTGTGTTAAAGATGGTACAGGGGGTTAACAGGTTGACTCACTGTCTTTTTCAGGTAGCGAGTCTTGCTTGACCGGAGTCGGGTCGCTCCAGGAGCGGTTGAAGCTCTTCGCCCTGCGCTCTGCAAAGGCTAACGGAGGTGGAGAGACGGTCACACACATTCTCTCACTCATCCTGCCACCGACACACTCTCTTTCTTGCACGCTGTGCCACTGACACTGCATCAGCTGAACATCTGTCACACGCTACAGGACGTCTGCACCACCAACACATTCCTCACCGTCTATACATTCTTACCAAAATCAGCGCCCAGTCACTCTGCTTCACGGACACATCGTACAACGAGGGTCTGGCTGCTGACCATTCCTTTAAAGACGGGATCAGACCAATCCATCACACCCCTCATACACAACAGGTGCATGCAGTTACCACCGCATGCCAGCTCTCAATCCACATGCACTTTATACGACGTCCATGCACAGATCACACTGTACAGGGACGGAACCGCAGAGTCCCTCGTGCCCTTTATTTAAAAACACAAGCACATGCACAGGCGTGTTGACTCACTCTGAGCTTTCATTCTTCTGCTGCCCACCATTCGGAGGTGCTTCCGGAAATTTCTGCACAAGAGATGGAACAGAAGAGACAAAAATGAGGAGAAGGAAGTCATAGTTTGGTGACAAAAGCGAGGAACAAACCACTGCCTCCTACTTCTTTCATTGGGATCCTGTCTAAAAATAATAACAACTAAACAAATCATTTTTTTCTTTTACAGAAGGTAGGTTTTAAAAAAAACTCTGTGGATCAGCCGTTGTTGGGGTTTAAGACAGACTTTATATAGGGGCAATCAACTTGAATCCATGTTTTTGGACAGTGGGATCCAAAAGAAGAACCCGGAGAACATGGATCACGATTTGGACCTGCATTCCAAGCGCCGATAGGCAGACCTGCTAACCACGAATTAAGACCACCACTAATTATCCTGACTAGGTACATGTAGAGTGCAGAAGCCTATCCCAGTTGCCTAGAAGGTTGAAGCCAGAGGAAATAAACAGAGGTAGTGGAACACCTTCCATTGAACCCTGACGTTCATTTAGTTTGTTAAATCGCTAAAAACCTCAGACACGCTGCATTTCAGACCATTTCACTTTTCCGGTCTTGCGGAACGAGTTTAGGGAAGACCCTTCACTGTTCCAGCATGACATCACATTATTGCACAAAGCAAGGAGGCATACTTGGAGGCATACTTTTGATTAACAATCATCTAAAACTTTCAGATCGGCTCACAAAAACTGCGCTGTGCCTGCAGATTCATTCTATAGAACATGAGGAACACCAGATCAGGCTACTTAGCTGCTGGTCCAGGCCCTCATCCTATCCCGGCTCAACTATTGTAATGCTCTTCATGCCGGTCTCCCAAATTCAACAATCAGACCTCTGCAATTGGTCCAAAATTCTGCAGCCCTACTCGTGTTCAACCAACCAAAGCGAACGTATGTCGCTCCATTTCTCATCTCCCTTCATTGGCTTCCTGTAGCTGCTACAGGGTACTGACGTGGTACTGACTCTGGCCTACAGGACAGTCACTGAATCTGCCCCCTCTTACCTTCAGTCCATATTTACTAGGTACACTCCAACTCGTTCACTACGCTCTAGTGGCGAATGTTGCCTGGTGACTCCAAGACGTTTGTGTCTGACAGAGGCAAGAGCTCATGACATTTAAGAATTCAACTTCAAAATTAATAAGGCACATTTAAGTATGTAAGCTGCTAAGTATTTTAGTTTCATTTCATATTAATACATTTTATTTGGCGCAGTATTTCAGCCGATGATCTACCTTGTCAAAAATGTGCCGCCATAGTTTTATACATACAGTTGTTTTAATAAAACAGTGGTCCTGAGTTCTAAACATAACTCATTAAGCTATTATACTGAGAGACTGATGACATCATGTCCCAGCATGTAGCTGTACTATTAATTTATACAAACTATGAGTTCAATATTCATAATCAGTGCACTGACTGTTATTATTCAAACACTGCTTTGGTTAATTGTTTTACACATTAGAATATTCAATTAATATGTCAGCGCCGATTAATATACGAATACATTATATTGCCAAAAGTATTTGCTTACCCATCCAAATGAACAGAATTAGGTGTTACAATCACTTCCATGGCCACAGGGGTATAAAATCAAGCACCTAGACATGCAGACTGTTTTTACAAACATATGTGAAAGAATGGGTCGCCTCTCAAGAGCTTCGTGAATTCCAACGTGGAACTGTAATATGATGCCACTTGTGCAACAAATCTAGTCAAGTGTTTGGGAATGACAGCAACTCAGCCATTGTAGGCCATGTAAACTGATGGAGCGGAGTCAGTGGAGTTCTCCAAACTTCATGTGGCCTTCAGATAGGCTCAAGAACAGTGCACAGAGAACTTCATGGAATGGGTTTCCATGGTCGAGTAGTTGTATCCAAGCCATACATCACCAAGCGCAAAGCAAAGCATCGGATGCAGTGGTGTAAAGCACGCCGCCACTGGACTCTAGAACAGTAGAGATGTGTTTTCTGGAGTGACGAATCGCACTTCTCCATCTGGCAATCTGATGGACGAGTCTGGGTTTGGCGGTTGCCAGGAGAATGGTTACTGCTTTGTGCCAAGTGTAAAGTTTGGTGGATAGGGGGAGTATGATGTGGGTTTTTTTAGGAGCTGGTCTTGGCCCCATAAGTTCCAGTGAAAGGAACTCTGAATGCTTCAGCATACCAAGACATTTTGGACAATTCAATGCTCCCATCTTTGTGGGAACAGTTCACGCTGGCCCCTTCCTTTGCAACTGTGCTCCAGTGCAGAAAACAAGGTACAAATACATAGACGACAGAGTTTGGAGTGGATGAACTAGACTGGCCTGCACAGAGTCCTGACCTTAACACCATAGAGCATCTTTGGGATGAATTAGATCGGAGACTGAGGGCCAGGCCTCACTAATGTGCTTCTGGAAGAATGTTCAAAAACACTCCTAAACTTTGTGGACAACCTTCCCAGAAGAGTTGTAATTAGGAGAAATTTGCTGAATGAAATAAAATAAGTTGCAATTTATTAATTTTTGTGATGCACATCGACTGGTGCTAATTCTAGAAGATCTAGAAGTCAGATTGGATAATGATCAAGCTTGATTTTTTTTTTTCTCCCTTAATTACTGACTTGTTTCGTTCTCACTTGTAACTTTGCTTTGGATATCAGTCTTCTATATAAGTAAATGTAATGTACATAGTAACTAAATCCAAATGACCTAAATGCAGTATTGCAGTTCATTTTTACCTATTACATCAATAAAACATGTTTTTTAACCAGGGTGCCTGGTCTTTTGCTTAGCTGTTGAAGTGCTACTTCATGTTACAGTTATATTTCAGGTGATTGTGACAGGGTTTGTAGCTCCTAGTGCATTAATTAAGAAAATGGGGGATTTGTTCTACTTATTCTATGAAACACCTGGGATCTGCGTCCATGCATGTTCTTCCGCCTGTGTAAAATTTAAAAATAGAAAAGGCTTTTTTTTTTGGCGCTTTTATCTTTTTGAGGTCCTTCTTGCAAACTGATCGTCTACCTGTCTGTTCAGCGAGCTCCGCGGAAAGGCGTTCTTGACCTTTGACCATCTTCTTTCTTTTGCATGTGTCAGAAGACTTTTGTCTTTGGAGAGATCTTCATTGCCGCCTGTAACTTCCATACTCCCATCCCCACCGCCGCCATCCCCGCCTCAGGCTTCGACACAACTCGTTACTGACCAACATCTCAGTTTCTGGAGACTCTATTAGGAAATCCAGAGCGTCCTTGGAAGTCTCCTCTCTCGCTGTATAACTTTTTCGCTCCATCTTGCTACTGTCTCTGGCTCTCTCGCTTCCGTTTTTACCAGCGCAGAAGTAGGACAGAGGTTATTAAGGTGAATTTGATATAACAGTCCAGCTGATGCAATGAGCACCCTGTCAGACACCAACAATAGCTAAAGTTGGAATTATAATAGGAGGTATGGAGCGTTCCGGTGTTCCCATCGAATGCTCCCACCGACTGCTCCCCAAAGGGTGCGGCACATTTGTCTGCATATTTTTGCGAGAGCGCGATAAGATAAATCTCCATATGCTGACTTTAACTACTCTTTGAGCAAGCAGCAGCAGCTCACCTATTGTTCTTGTAGGACATTGCTGGGTCTCGCGCAGCGGTCAGAGCTCCCAGGCTGCTCCACAGAGACCAACGCTTACACGTTTTTAAGTCCAGAGTTTAGCGGGGATGCTGATTTAGGATTCTTGAGGATGGTTGCCTAACGCTGCAGTTTCAAAGCTATGATGCATGAAAAAGGTAACACATGCGAAGAGTTATGAAATCTTCAAGGTTTTGTGATTTTTTTTAAACCCACAGTGGGTTAAGCCAAAACTTTCTTATCTAATGATCTTTCAGTCAATCCTATACTGAGAACGAGAGTTGTGGGAGGGTTCCTCATGACCTTTCATGGAGGAATGTTTCAGGCACTGTGTAGATTCATCATTGAACACACACTCACTCACACAGACACACACCATATAGAAGCAATTTAGAAATGGGCAATTTAGAGCAACCAGTTCACCATGAATGTATGGTTTTGGACTGTAGGAGGAAGCCGGAGAACAGTATGGCCTCAGAAAGGGTCCAAAAGTTTTGAGAACTGAAAAACAGAATTCGTAAGCAATTTTCTTTGTTGCACATTTTTT
Organism: Xyliphius kryptos; assembly: GCA_025769995.1. Taxonomy (NCBI): domain Eukaryota; kingdom Metazoa; phylum Chordata; class Actinopteri; order Siluriformes; family Aspredinidae; genus Xyliphius; species Xyliphius kryptos. The sequence goes on from JAOUQT010048267.1 coordinate 7,884, forward strand.
CGCTCGCGCTTCTAATTTTTGCACTCGCGCTTCTTATTTTTGTGCTCGCGCTTCTATCTAACGTCCCCTCGCGTCTAAAAATTTCGTTTTTTGAATTTAGGACTCGTTGTAACGGGTGGGCGGGATCTAGACAGTAAACAGCTGCTCGAGAAAAGTCCAGCCCACCCAGCCATGCTACACTATGACAAATTGTGGATTAACACATTTTAAAAGGTGGGACTGGAAAATTAAATAATGAAAATTAAAATAGCTGATAGAAGTAAACAAACTCATTTTTCAAAAACAAAACACATTTCGCACAGATTCGCTGATGTCGCTGGATGTGTAAGCATGGCTGCGTGGGCTGGACTTTTCTCGAGCCGCCAATTACTGTCTAGATCCCGCCCACCCGTTAAAACTGGTCCTAAATACAAAAATTGAACGTAAGAAATTTTTAGACAGGTAAAATGTGGAGGGGAGGATGCGACTCTTTTTAAAAAAAAAAAAAAGTGTGTAGAGTGCCATTGTGTGTCGTCCATTACTCCACAGGGAAAAAGGAATGTAGATATGGAATGCATTGAGAACGCAATAACATAAAAATTCAAATGTAAATGATTATCCAATGAAGGTCTGGATTTGAAATCATACTCAAAATCAAAGTGGAAAATCAAATGACCGGCTGATCCAAATAGTGTGTGTGGCCTCCGCGTGTCTGTATGACCTCCCTACAACACCTGGGCATGTTCCTGATGAGGCGGTGGATGTTCTCTCCTACGGCCCCCTTCATGTCTCCTGGTATCTGCTCCATGCTCTGGACACTGTGCTGACAGACACAGCAAACCTTCTTGCCACAGCTCACAATTATGTGCCATCCTGAATAAGCTGCCCTACCTGAGCAACTTGTGTGGGATTTCCACAGAAGTTGGATCGGCCTGTCATTTGATTTTCAATTTTGATTTTCTGATTTCAAACCCTCCATGGGACAATCATTTTGATTTACTTTTTGAACATTATGTTATTTTGTTCTCAATGCATTCCACTATGTACTAAATAAAGATTTTCGACTGAAATATTTTATTTCTTCAGCTATAGGATGTGCTATTTTAGTGTTCCCTTTATTTTTTAGCACACCTCCGACCACTGCACATTCGTAGCAATGCGTGATATACAATACATTATTTTCAGTCATAAAATACAGATTAATATAAATATGTTGCTGTGCTTTTTTATAAAACGTGTTCTGTAATTTGGCCTCTAGATGGCAGTTTTTGATCGTTAAAGAAACTGGTATGGTGTTACTCAGCAATCATTGTTCACATAATAATCTGGACTAGATTATGTCCCGGAAGACCAGTTTACTGCTGTAAAAATATGTTTTCATGAAGCGAACCTTGTTTTCTTTTATTACACTCTGTTTGTTACCAATATGTAAAAGCAATAAGTCACAAGAGGGCATGCATTATTGTGAATAAGTCACAGGAATTATATTCACAATAATGCACATGGGAAAGGGGTCTAACAATTGGGTTTGTGTTTAATAACACCGTGTTTTGTTCAATAACACTGCTTTCATGTGATATAATCACATTAATCAATTTCCTCTTGGGCATTGTTGCTTTATTAAAGTAAGTGCCAGAGATTTTTTTATCATTAATTATTTTCTGTTAGTTATCTTTTCTAATTACCAAATTAAATAATTTTTGTCTCTTAACTTCTCTGTGTGAGTACAGAGAGGAAATGGCCATTGCCAGTTCTAGCATAACTGTGTTAAGGTCTATAAAGTCATGGTCAAGGGATTTTTGTGTGAAAAATCTTTACCGACCCACGCAAAGCTCTGACCTTAATTTTCATTGCACCATTAAAATGATTAAAAACCAATATTGTGAGCCAGGCCCTCTCGTCCACTGTCCAATCTCACAAAAGCTCAAAACCTCGGATTCATTTGGACTTAAGGATGTTGTGACCTCTGAATTGATTTACATCCACCACATTAGGCAGACATTTTTATCCAGGATAACAAACAAAGGTCTGAACGTGCTACAGTCATAGTTGTTAAAAGTTGGGCATTCTGTTTAAATAATTTAGCAATTTAAACCCTGAAAACATAGACTCGATTTGTTGTATTGGAGGTCCTTATTAAATTCAGAGAAAAATCGTGAGAAAATTCAGAGAAAAAACAGTCTAATCAGACTTCTAAGTATAGATACAAAGAATGCTTTATAGTCTTAGTTGATTTTCCGTACAACACAAGAAAAAGCTATGCCAGGTTGGTGATTGCTTCAAAAAGCTGAAAAATAATTTTTGAAAATGTAAGAATGTGTAAATAATTTATTGGTATTATGAATCAAGAAAGTATTTTATTATATATATTTACCAGTATTAAACAGTAATGTACAGTACACAGCTAAACAAAACAATGCTCTTGCAGGACCAAGGTCCTCTGAAGAATGATCATAAATGTATGTTGAAAAACATAATTTTTTTTAAAAATAATTCATGGTCAAATAATTCAAAAGTCAGTTTTGGCTTCCTGCAAAGCGTTACAGAGTGTAGATGGTTTTACTGTGCTCTATATTATTAAAGCAATAAGGCAGGAGATTACCATCTACAGTCTGTAACTCTTTGCTTGTGAAGTCTTTATGGCAAGTTATTATATTATAAATAATTATATAATGTTTGTGTATTTAATGAGTGTAGAAAAAGGAGGTGTATCTAATAAAGTGGCTTGTCAATGTATATCTACATACAATATGTATGGCATATTCTACATTTCTGCTCAAATTTGCTGTAAGTATATTGTAACTGACATTAAAAATGGGTAGTTTCAGTCCTTAAATCTGATTGGCTGAGCCATGACATTATTCTTAATAACCCACACCTCTGACTGTTTCACATTGTTATAAATGTGCGATATAAACATTTTAAAAAACAGACTGAATTATGTCGTGGAAGGAAAGTTTGTGCTTTCAGTCAACACATTTCAGAATCTAACTTTTGTTTATTTATTATAGTGTATTGGTAAAAGTTTTATAAAAGCTATAAGGCACTCAAGGTTGTGCAATATTGTAAATAAACCACAGGAATAGGGATAACGGCACTACGCTTGCACGTTGTGCTTAATAACATTTTGGTTCAACAGGCCATGAGGCAAACACACTATAATTAATTAAAGCTGTGTCCAGGCAATTTATTACCCATCTCTTTAGAGAAAAACACAATTTAAGCATTGTATTTAATAACATGCAATCCTTTGAATAGTGGGAGCACAGATTTTAACAGGTAAAGCCAATCACCCACCTCATCACTACATTATATTTTTGTTAAAAAGCATTTTTGAGGAGACAGGGTCTGGCAAGCAATCTCTGTTCTAGTTAATCACAGAGGTGTTTGATAGGTTCAGGTCAGTGTTTTGTTTTGCTTTTGTGGACTTGGAAACAAACATAACAAACAGAACAGCTGGAAGTATACCAAAGCAATAAGGTACAAGAGGTGTGCATTATCGTGAATAAATCACAAGAGGTGTTAGGCACGACACAAAGCGAAGTACAGTTACACTGCTTTCTCATGATTTTTTTCACAATAATACACACCTCGAGTGCCTTTTTGCTTTTATAAAATGTAGATTTTTATAAACTTTTTATACAAAACAGACACACTAAATGAAAAACAATGTTTGATCCATAAATGCATTTATTAAACGCCAAATTGCTAATAAACTGGTGTGTTCGACGTGATCTGGTCCGTTTTTTTTTAATGAACGCTGAGTAACAGGTTTCTGGTTTCTCGAACATCAAATACTTCCGTCTTGTAGCAAAATTACAGAATGCAGTTTTTAAAAACATCTGGAAAATAGTGTATTGTATATCACGCATTGATACAAATGTGATGTGGTTAGAGGTGTGAATTATTGTCTGTAATGTCACGGCTGGACAACCGACACAGCCAATCAGATTTAAGGACCGGAACTTCTAGTTTTATAAAGTTGTCTTAATAAATGGCTTTATTTTATACACATGTAGCAATGCACTAAATACGTGAATTCAGAGCTAAAGGAGCCTGTCCCAAAATGTTTGACCATATCATCTATGTAAACATTATGCAATGGATTGGAAATCAGTGTTGCTTTTACTCATGTTGCTCTTTTCAGAAGTGTAAAATGTTCAGTGTCATGTAGTGTAAGGAAGAAAAAAAAAAAGGTTGGCAGTAACTGGCAAAGTCTGTAACTGAGATCTGAGGATGTATCTTTCTTGACCTGTTCTGGAACTAGAGCAGCAAACTGGGATCTGTCTTTTAGTAGTTTTGGTGTTTTAGTGAAACACCCATCATACATTTAATATCGTTTACATGTCTATTGGCTCACTGCATAAACTAATCTATTTTTTGTTTATTATTTCAAACAAAATGGACAAAGGACAGTTTTTTTTGTCCAAGAAAGCAGGGTTAAATGTATATCTACTTTATACAATTTATGTGGCATATTCTTAATTTGCTAGTTGGTATTTTTGAAACGTAGGCAGTTTCAAAAAAAGCAGGTTCTGATTATTACAAAATGCCATTTTGCTAATAACATGTTTAACAGAAACTGAAAGAATTATGAATCTCCGTTAACATTGTGCCTTTGGGAAGGTTTCCCAGCAAAAGGTCAGTGTACAACGTTGTGCTGTAATAAAAAGACTAATTAGTGTTTTTGCACAATTAGTAAAGCCACCGCAGGGATTTTTATGTGTGGAGCTGAAGTAACGACAGTAGACGGCTTAAATTGAGTTAATGTCAAGATGTCGTAAGTTTCGATTTGTCAAGAATTAGGAATGTGGTTCTCATTTGTAAAATCTCACACACGATGGCTGTCAGATTTACACACCCTCACACACAATTGGCTAAATGGACTCTCCACACTTTTGCCAACACATGCAGCCGAGCGTACAAAGGCTCTCACAGTGCACCAATAACTTATTGAGTGATTGACACTCCCAGTGCACCCTTTCTAAAAAGTCATTGGTATTCATCAAATGTAAGGCGCGATGAGTGGCCATCTGTGACGTGTTTGCCCATCCAGATTTCTGAATCCATCCTCTACTTTCTGTTTGTTCTTCTAGCGAGGGATCCCAATTGGTGCATTCTGCAAGGACTTCAATGAAAAAACTAAGGACTTTAAAGAAGGCATTCCTCTTTCTGTGAAGATCGATGTCAAGGTAAATGCAAAGTGTTTTTAAACAAGCTTTTACTCGACTTATAGTCATACTCGACTTTTACTCGACTTATAGTCATAAAGTTGTTTAGCTCGGTTGACAGATTTGACCTTTATTACTCTGGGCAGTTTAATTAAAAAATGATCTTAGTAATGCTCACATATAATTTCACTCATTCAGTATAACCAATAGCAGATGCCGTATGTGTTTCCTTGTGATGTTATTTATGCGTTTTGCAATGAAAAATCACTCATTATGTTCATACAGCTGGCGGTTGTGAATCAAAACTGATCACTGTGCTAAAAGTAAATAAAATTAGACTCATAGCCATGTTCTTGCATCTAGCTTTAAGGGAACAGTTTAGGGAGGTTCCCTGCCTACCTGCAGCATGATTCTACACATAGCAAGTTCCCTATGGGTGGGTTGGTTTGATGTGAAGGAGCTTAAGTTTCCCTATCATATTCCTAGAACTAGAACTGATTGTGAACCAGATTCTTATCCAGTGCTGGTAACCTCGTAAATGCTTTTCCAAATCGGAAAAATTCTCATAGACAACGTCCAAAATGTTTTAGAAAATTAAAAGCTGGTCTAGCTGCACATTTGAAACAAAATTAGTATAGTTTTACAAAAGCTCTTGTGGTTGTGATAAAAAAAAAATGTTTTTGTTCCTTTTGTGTGTATATTGATGTTATACTAATATTCTGCAGGATACTTTACATGTAACCAGAATGGAGCTTTTTTAATTTCAGGGTATTATTACAGGGAATTATATTATATTATATTATATTATATTATATTATATTATATTATATTATATTATATTATATTATATTATATTATGAATTATCTTCTAAAGCTCAAATAACAAGAAGCACGGAATATAATTACAAACGATGTCTAGGTGGGATAGATATCAGTGCAGTCAGTGCTATGGACTGCAGGATATGTGAGGCATGTGATATGTTAATGAAACGCATGATTTAAACAGTTTTGTTAAAATGTGGATGACTTTGAATTTGGGAGTATTTTTGTTTTTATATATTATTTGTAATTATTTTTTGGCTCCCCAGCTTCACATTCACCATGAAGATGACTGTGTTTCTCCTTTGTTTCAATGGTGAGAGAATTTTTTTAATATAATAAACGATTTGCTGTTCAAATATAATTATTGAATAAACACAATATTTAAATGTTGAAAGACAATTAATAAAATGCATACCTATATATTATTAATATATTAATAAAATGTTCAATACCTAAAATAGTAAAATAAATAAAATTCTTTTAAAAGCCTTATGCAGACGGGATTAATTTAACAAGGGGTCCTGGGGTAATAATCACTTTTATGGGGGTCATCTGTGATTTTAATTCCTTCCAGAAAAACATGTCTGTGTTTTCATAGACATCCTCAGAAAAAATCTCTCTCTTCATCCTACGAGATGCCTACCATTACCATTTGTGATATGTCTACCATTTAGGCACATTGATTACCTTTCATTTTTCCCGACCATACTCTCAGACTCCGGTTTGCCGAAAGTCATTAAGATGCAAGTTATAATACAGTTTTAAGCATTTCTTCAATTTGAGCCTAGCCACTAGTGGCCTTAATCTGTTATTTTCTTTTTTCTTTATACTCTTCTGTTTTCTCTCATTTAAAATACATATTATGTGCTTTACTATTTTGTTTGAGTAGCGTGGCATTATTTAAATTCCTCTTTTGCTTGAACTTAATTTTCCATTTCCTCCTTGAATTTGTGAAAAGGGAAGTGCTTATTACAATTATTGAGAGATTTAAGGGACAGTCTGAATTTTCCCATCTATGCCAGAGCATATTCCTATCACAGCCCCTCCTGCAATCCACACACAGATTACTACAATAGCCAGGAGGGGCTGTGATAGGCATATGCTCTGGAATTCATGGACTTTTATGGTGGTTGACCAGGAATATGACATGACTTATTTAACAATTAAAATTCAAATGAGACATGTAATTTGCTCTGAAGGACAACAACAGATTCATTCATTCCTTTTATATAGGTGCTTAATCCTAGTCTTAGGGTCATGGGGAAGCCAGTGCCCACCCAGCAACTATGGGTGCAAGTCAGGAACAACCCTAGACAGACTGTCAATCCATCATAGGGTGCACAAACAAACCAGCAACCTATCATTCATTTATTGGAATGTGCGAAGAAACTGGAGTACCTGGAGAAAACCTGCTCAAACACACGAAGAACATGCAAACTCCACACAGAAATTTCCAGAGTCGCCCCACCCGGGGCTTGTACCCGGGATCTTCTTGCTGTGAGGCAACAGTACTATCCACTGTGCCACTGGACTGCCTAACATAGATTCCTCAATTATTAAAAATAAAATCTCAAAATGTACAGAAATAACAAAAAACTTTGAGATTTTATTTTCTAATTGAGGAATATGGACTCTTCTTACGAGTGCAGATTACAAATATCTATTTTGTCTATGTCCATGTCTAACAGATGGGCGTTTTTGTAACATGCACTCCCAGGAAGAGTCAGAATCCCATAAACTCTTGAACACTCCATTGCTGCTGGAGCCATAATGCACATTAAAGAACACGAGGATGTGCTGCTACAGGAATGTGTGACCGAAAGGGAGTGCATCTCACCTGAACCAATCCAAACCAATCCCGTAACATCATAATCATCAAATGCCATGTCACACATCGATGTGAAAACATAAGATATTGTACAAAACATGAAAACAAAATCTAACAATAAATGCATTGTGAAAACAAGAAACAAAAAACTAAAAACATGAATACAAACCAAGAATCCACATGAACATCATTCACAAAGTCCAGAAAGCACAAAAAGCGAAAGTCCAAGTTACTTTTCCTGCTATATTGCTAGCAGGTACAGGGGTTAGACAATGAAACTGAAACACCTGGTTTTAGACCCCAATAATTTATTAGTATGGTGTAGGGCCTCTTCCAATACAGCGTCAATCAGTCTTGGAAATGACACATACAAGTCTTGCACAGTGGTCAGAGGGATATTAAGCCATTCTTCTAGCAGGATAGTGGCCAGGTCACTACGTGATGCTGGTAGAGGAAAACGTTTCCTGACTTGCTTCTCCAAAACACCCCAAAGTGGCTCTTGATACATCACAAAGATTTGCTGTCTTGGTCACAGACGCGCCAGAAAGACGTGCACCAATTTTTCCTTTTTTGAACTCACCCATATGGTATGTCACCCATAATGTTGTGTGCATTGCAATATTTTAAGCAAAACTGTGCTCTTACCCACAATCTTCAAGTCTAGGCTGAAATTTTTTTATTTAGCTAAGCATATCCTTCAAATTCCCCTATAATTCAGGGCTCAGAGCTGGAGGATTCATGGTCATAGAGTGTTTTAGTAAACTGGGATGTTTAGATGCTGTCGTCCGGCCACTCTCACTAGATCACTCAGGTATGTTGACAGTAGAGTGGCTGGCTGCTTTATGTCCCAGGGCTCTGTTTTCTACCCTGTAAGTATGCTGTCAGAGTGCTAGTCTTCCGGAGTTTATTCTTGCTCTCTGTACAACTTGTGTTCGGATTGATCATTAAATAGTTGTTCATATCTAACTCTCTTTATTCTCTTACCCCTTCTCTCTTTTATATCTTTTCTCTTTTCTATCCTCTCTCTTCCCGGTAAGAAACACCTAATACGACAACAGGAGATGTCAGCGACCCTGCGCCTGCCTAATTCCCTCCGACTTCCCATTCACTTTGATTATTATGAATCTAAATGTTTTATATTATTGTAAGTTATAGAATTATGTATTAGATGTATATGTTATATATATATATCTTATAAATATAAATAAGATATATTATATATCATTGTTATATATTATTGTTAGTTGTTAGTAGAATTATGTATTATATTTATACAGATTGAGGATGGGTTCCCTTATGAGTCTGGTTTCTCTCAATGTTTCTTTCTTTCTTACTTCATCAGGGAGTTTATCCTTGCCACCGTTACTCATCTGGGACAAAATGTTTTTGTAAAGCTGCTTTGGGAAAATGTCCATTGTTAAAAGCGCTTCATAAATAAAATTGAATTTAATTACCTGGGACATAATTTTGACAAAGTGTCACTTTTTAAGAAATAATATTAGAATGCCTGTTAGCAATATTTTAATTGTTGTTTTACTTTTTATCTTCACTAAACTAACTTCTTCCACTTATCCGGGTTATGGGAAATACATATATATCACATATAGACCTCCTACTCGTACCCTATTTCTAAGGGACCACCACCCTGGGGGGGGAAACAAATTTTGGCCACTTGTATCCGGGATCTTGTTCTTTTAGTCATGACCCAAAGTTTGTGAACATAGGTGTATAGGTGTGTAAGTATTTTAACTGTAAAATCAAGAGCTTTTACCATTCGCCTTAGTTCACACTTCACCACGACACACTGATACAGCGACTGCATTACTGCAGCCTCTGCACCAATCCTTATGTCAATCTCACACTCCATCATCCTCTCACTCATGAATAAGACCCTAAAGATACTTAAACATGGGACAGGAACATGTCCTCTGGTCCCCCTTCTTGAAGAGAGAGACCACCACCCCTGCCTGCCAGTTCAGAGGCAATGTACCAACCACACATGCTTCATAGGCATGTCATCCAGGACAGCCCCATAACATTCAGAGACTTGAGGTACTCAGGGCAGATATCATCTACTCCTGGTGCTATGCCACTGAGGAGCTTCAACTACCCCAGTGACTTCATATTGGATAATGGGTGAATCATCCTCTAGGTTCCCAGCCCCTGCCTCCTCTATGGTAGGCACAAGAGTGGGATTGAGGTGATCCTCATAATATTTATTCCACCATCTGGCAATGTCCCAATCAAGGTCAACAGCTCTACTCTGAACAATGTTGGCAGGACACTGTTACCCACTGCTTTAGAGGTAGCGAAGTGTTTGCCAGAATTTATTAGAGATCAACTGGTTAGTCCTCCATGGCTTCCCCAAACTCCCAGTCCCGACATTTGTGCTTCCACAACCAACCAAGTCACAGAATGCTTGGCCTGCTGGTACCCATCCACAGTCCTAGTAGACATCTGCATTGGCTTTGGACCTTAGAAAACACAGTGGACCAACACCAGCAGATGACATGGCTCCCCAAACCATCACTGATTGTGGAAACTTTAAACTAGACCTTAAGTGACACATATTCTGTGCCTCTTCTCCTTTTCTCCAGACTCTGATACCTTGATTTCCAAAGGAAATTTTTCAACTTTCGACCATTCAGCAGCAGTCCAGTCCCTTTTGTGTTTCGATGATTCTGACTCTGTCTTATGTTAAAGATTAGCTTGACACAAGGAATGCGACAGCTGAAACCCATGTCTTGCATATGTCTGTGCACATTGATTCTTTAAGCACTGACTCCAGTGGCAGTCCAGTCTTTGCGAATCTCCCCCATATTATTGAATGGGTTTTGTTTCACAATCCTCTCCAGGGTTCTGTTATCTCTATTGCTTGTACACATTTTCTACTACAACTTTTCCTTCCCTTCGCTTCTGTATTAATGTTCATGGACACAGAGCTCTGAGCCAGCTTCTTTAGCAGTGACCTTTTGTGTTTTGCCATGCTTGTGCAAGGTGTCAGTGGTTTACTTTTGGACAACTGTCATGTCAGCAGTCTTTCCTATGATTGTGGAGCCCACAGAACTATATTGCGGGACCATTTGGTGGCTGTTGCAGGCGTTTTGAGTTAATTAGCTCGTTAGAGTGGGGCACTAGGTGTCTTCAATATTGAACCTTTTCACAATATTTCATTTTTCTGAATTTTGTTTTTATTAGATGTCAGTTATAAATAATCAAATTAAAAGAAATAAACACTTAAAAAAAGTTGTTTGCAGGTCATAGACTTACGGACTTGTGTTTTGCCACATTTATGTTTATAGTCATGATTATGCTCATGTCATGTTTATGTTTACGTTCATGTGCAGCGGTTGCTGCAAGTTTCTGTGTTCACTCCAAGCACAAAGTTTTTTCATGTTCACTTCAACCGCGAGGGGAGCTCTTGTTTATTAGTTTATGCCCCATCTTTGTTATCTCAACAGGTGTTTGTCATGTGTTTGATAATCTGTGCCAGCTATATATAGAATAGTTTGGTCTGTTGCCGGCGCAAATTATTGTTGAGTGTCAAGTGTCAGGTAATGGTCGTTATGGTTATACATTCATGTGGTTTACACTATTTACCTAGTTTTGTGTTTCTTGTGTTTTTGTACCCCTTTGTCCATGTTATGTCACAGCCTTAGTTCTCGTGTAGTTTTTTCCTATGTTTCACATCACATTTGGTTTTGTTCCTGCAGCACATTTGCTGTTAGGTTTATTTGTTCCCAAAGTTAAAGCGACTGAAAACATAACCCAACGGGCCTGATGAGGGAATAGCCAATTGTATTGCCGGATATAGGCCAGGTTCATCTTGCCGGACCTCAAAAGGGTGGTTATCTCCTTTAAGCCAGGCACAGGGTTGGAGCTTCTTGGTAATGGTTACCTGCTCAGAAATAACTCCCTCTACTCCTATCTCAGAGGCATCTTCCTCGACGAAAAACTGTTCCGCCAGCTTCTGGAGTTAAAGTACTGGAGGCATGATCAGACACTTCTTCTGTCAGTGGAAAGCCAGTAGGTTGATGTAGGTTGAAGGCAGTCTAGGATGGCTTTACTTTTGGGTGGGTCCATACGTAAAGTCCTTTTTGCCACTATTAAACCCAAGAAGGACACTGTTGAAACATAAAACTCTGACTTCTTTATTATAACCTATCTTTGGGATAAAGTAGAGCAGAGACTGCGAGCCAGGCCTTATTTTCCAACATCAGTGTCTGACCTCACAAATGCGCCTTTGTAAGAATGGTCAAAAATTACCATAAACACTAAACCTTGTGGACAGCCTTCCAAGAAGAGTTGAAGCTGTTCTAGCTACAAAGGCTGGACCGACATCATATTGTGAATACTTGTGGAAATATAATGTATATGCTTTCCTCATCATTTGTTCACCTATGATGTTGAACACAGATGGTGTAAGGGTATATAATTGTTGGACACCTTTTCTGATGCTGAACTATAATGACATGTGATTGGCTGTCCATTCTGATTCATACACTTCACTGTAGAGATTTATGAGCAGTTGGAGGAGAACCCCTTCTCAAGCAGGGTTATTCACAGTTGGCCATGCTTTACCATGCTAAATGTTGGGTGAAATCGTCTACAGCACAGCTAGGGAAAACGTGAAAAATGGGATTAGGAAATCTAGACTCACCTACAAACAGTCTGCAGTTATGAACTTTGCTGTAATATTGCGCTGATGTCTTACATGTCTGGCTATAGCAAAGTTGATCTCTGCTTACTACGCACCAACTGCCGCCTAGATTCTTCCACATACTGGCTGTGTCAATCTCTGGGGATTGCAAGAAAATGATGCATACATCGCGGTCAAATACACCGGCCCACTCTCTCTGCTTCCCTTGCTGCTTCTTCATACACTGCCTGCTTTCTGTTTATATTACAGCTTTTGGGTCCAGGATACACCGACAGAGACTGCTTTGTGGAACAGACTTCAGTGTTCTATGTGAGGTTTCTCAAATCAAATCAAGTTTTATTTGTCACATACATTCAATGAATTCAATAAAGATTAAAGCTATCAAAAATATATAGAAAAAATATGTATAAAAGAGAGAAAAAATAAGTAAAAAAGATGAAAATATAGAAATAAAGAGAACCAGAATATACATAATAGTTTGTATATATATATATGTACATATTTATTTATATACATATGTACATATTTATTTATATGTGAATGTATGTCTGTGAGTTAAAAAATAAATATTTGTGTTATTGTCTACAGTAAGTTGCCCGTGAGCCATTGTTGTGTATTGTAGTGTAATGTTTGTTGTATTGTAGAGAGTCCAATTTGTGTGTATGTAAATATTTAAATTTAATTTAGTGTCCTAGTCTCTGTCCCTATTCAGGGCTCGGATGGCTTGTGGAAGGAAGCTCCTCCTCATTCTCTCTGTGTTCGCCTTCAGGGTTCTTAAGCGTTTCCCAGAGGGGAACAGAGAAAACAGTCCGTTGTTGGGATAACTGAGGTCTACAATCA
>JAOUQT010048277.1:0-10885 GCA_025769995.1 Xyliphius kryptos
CGCTGCTAAAAATTTAAAACTGTTGTTTATAATGTTGTTTATATTGAAGCTGTATGTATGTATATATATATATATATTTTATAGTGTGTGTATATGTATATATATATATATATATATATATATACATATATATATATATATATATATAGTCTATATTTTTGAGAGCTTTAAAAAGTTTACAGGTTACTCTGGGTCCGTGGGCCATAAATTTCGTTTTTGTAACATGCTACATGTTATGAAAATGACAATAAAGCCTCCTTGAATCCTTGAAAATTTTGTGTTAATAGCACCTCTAGAAATATATTTACTGAGAAAAATGGTGACGTGTTCAATACTTATTTTACCCGCTGTATACGATAATAATTGACCCCATGCAACACTTTTAACAACAACTTTAACAACTTTGGGTGGCACTGTGGCGTAGAAATTTGCATTTCTGCCTCACAGCGGTGGGGATCCAGATTTGAATCCCAATCAGGGTGGAGTTTTCATGTTCTACCTGTGTCTGCATGGCCTTTCTCCAGGTTTTTCGAACGAGATAAGATTTGCTTTTATTAGTCCCACAATGGGAAAAATTAACATTCTCAGCAGCAAATTGACAGTAATTGGAAAAGGTAAACAGATACTTTTTTACATCTATTGGTATTGGTAGGAGATTAGCCTCTACTTTTATATAGTTTGTGTGGGTGTGTGTGTGTGTGTGTGGGTGGTTGAGTTCGCCCAGCAACTAAAATTTTCTTACCTGGTTGGACATTCTTCGCCCTCGCAGTTTAAAACATTTTAACATGCTGTAGTAGACCCCTATTGCAAAAGTCTTAATATTATTTAAATACTTTAAAAATGCCATTAACTTATTTTAAAGGTTCATTTTTTTCTCCACAATATTGAAAGCTTTAAAAAGCTTTACACTTGCGAAGTATATTATGGCCTACTGTGTACTGTTGTATGTTTTACTGTAGGAGATTATGCATTTTTTTTTTAACCTTAACCTCTTTGTGTATTGTGATTGGTTTTATTTGATTTGTTTTGCCAATATTCTTCCACTTAAGATTTGTTTTGGTTACATAAAGAATGATTGTGTAGTATATTTCTATTGGAAACCAAATATATGAACAATATTTGCATCGAGGACCTCAGTTTTAAATCTGTATATAATTTTATTCACTGTTGAGGCAGCTATACACTGACAGAGTAGAGGATGGGGGGTATTTTTTTGCAGAAACATTTTAAGGATTACAGCCAGAATGCATGGGTTTTAGCTTGGATTTTAGCTTGTGATTGCTTCCTACTATAGCTGATAAAATAGTGGCATGTAGACAGACAAAACAAATTAAATGAGGCAAAACAGATTTAGCAAACAGCTGTCCTATTTCTCCTGGATGAACGGTCCAGACAGCCTGCAAATCAGTTGAATCTTACTTTTCTTTATCCTTGGATGAATTAAGAACTGTGGTTATATACCATATAGTCGAGCATATCATCACCAATGTCCTTGATAAGTTGAAATGGAGAGCTACATGAAAAGATGGTAAAAAAAAATCTGTTAAATGAAATGCATTGAAATCTCAAAAATTGAAAATGTTTTTGCACTTTCTTTGTCATCAGAAATCGAAGATATCTACATATGAAAAAATGTGGGCTTTCATGAGTAGCAGGAAGAACACTGCACTTGTAAAAAACAACAGAGAGGGAATCACACGTGTGCTCACTACAGACTACGCACTTCTGATGGAGTCCACTAGCATAGAGTACATCAGCCAGAGGAACTGCAACCTCACGCAAGTTGGGGGACTTATAGACTCTAAAGGCTATGGAGTGGGAACCCCTATAGGTAAAGGCGTGGTATGAAAAATGTTTTGATTGTCTGTCATACTTATTTTCAGTTACATAACAATAATAATAAAAAAATTCTTTACCTTTTTTCAAATGACTTTTTTGCCAGCTTAAAATAATTTGACTTGAGAATGTTTGGGAATCCTTGCTTTTAGTAATAGCATGGTTAAAATAATAAAATGAAAGTAAATAAAATCAACTGAAGCTGATTAATCATAATGCACACTTATTTTGCTTATTATGCACACTTATTTTGCTTACTAAAATTAATAAAATGGCCAGTGCAAATTGTATGCTGTAAACATTGCAATAATTTAGAATTGCATCAAACCTTCTGGTCTAAGGCATGTAACCAAATGTTATGTGATTTTCACTTGATTGTAATTCTTTGACTCTAAGGCTTGTATTAACATGCAAAAACTTGGACTTTTCTAAGAAATTTAAAAGAAAGTAATTTATGCCTTGGCTAATGAAGAAAACGCATTTAAAGTGAAATTCCTGCACCGTGCAGTGTTACTAAGAAACAGCAGTCTGGAAAATGTGACTGTCCAGATTGGCCACAGAGGCTGTTGCTTTATAATTTTTCCTCTCAACAAATTGTGTTATTTGTACAAGGGGGCTCAAATTTTGCTTTTGAACTGAAGATACATATTGCATGAATTTTACAGTTTGTTTGATTTTTTTTAATAAAACGGTTCAGCATTTGAGTAACTAAATAAAATGGGTGTTGTCACATTAAACCCATAAAATCTGCAGAAACTCTTAGATTCGTTGCCTTAATTAATGAAAATGCAACACCAGACGAACATTTTTGTTTAAATCTTACAAAAATGATTTGGAAATGCTTGCTTATGTTTCAGCATGACTATGCCCCTGCGAACAGAAGGAAATTGAGAAAGAAGGGCCAAATGTTTTATTCAAATGAACCACAGTGCCCTGCAAAGAGCTCTGACCCTAATCCCATTAAATATCTTCAAATAGAACATTGTACATGAGGTCAGTTTTCAGACTCTTTTATCCAAAGCAATTAACAAATAGATCAACTCAATGGCTGAAAAGCACAGGGTCAACCATAATACAGTCGCCCTGGAGCAATTAGTGTTAAGAGCATTGCTCAAGGGCCCACATTAGCAACTTTGGTAAAGTTGGGGTTTGAACTCCTGACCTTTTTATATATATTGTTAATGGTACCCCAACCACTGAGTTGTCACGCCTCAGATATTGCTTAATTTACTCAGTGGTCCAGATTCTCATTAACACGAGAGTTCTCATGAGAGTTAAGGAGTAGGTTGATTTTAATTACTAACTGTGATCATTGTAAAACCCATGTAAGCTTATGTATTGGTCTAATGCTTTTAGTCAGAACTTAGTACACTGTTATACAACACTAATGTGCTCTTTGAATTTGATGATGCAGACTAAGAAACGTGTGTTTTCCTCAGGGTCACCGTATAGAGACAGGGTCACAATTGCCATTCTGCAGCTGCAAGAAGAAGGGAAGCTGCACATGATGAAGGAAAAATGGTGGAGAGGGAATGGCTGTCCAGAGGAGGACAACAAGGAGGCAAATGCCCTGGGTGTGGAGAACATAGGCGGTATCTTTATTGTGCTAGCTGCTGGCCTTGTCCTTTCTGTTTTTGTGGCCATTGGGGAATTTATCTATAAATCTCGTCAGAACAGTGACATTGAAGAGGTAGGAGAATGTCTGAGTGTTTTACCTGTACAACCAATAAACGCTTTATTCCTACACTTTTTATTAGCTCATTGTATTTGCTTGTGTGCACTTTTTATTTAACATATTTCTTGGGTTGTTCACTGATTTATTTATTCATTCTTTTGTTTAGTTTTTTATTTTGTTTTGTTTCTCATTTGCATGTCGAAGGCCTTCTGTTTCTATTATGGCATACAGTCACGGCAGTTGCAAAGACGTGATTCCACCTCCATTAGTGACACATCTGTATCAACAGATGTAGAGAGTGGGTGCCTCCTTGAGGATGATGTTTGTTTCTCACAATAAATACTCCCACTATCTACTTGATAGCTCATGAAAGGGTGCGTGCAACCTATATATTAAATCCACCCCTCCACCCTATTATTTTCTGAGTAGTAAGGTTTCATTCAAATTATGGCACGGTCATATATTTTTTGTACTTATAATTGAAAATGTCATACTCTCTTTTTGTATTTATCTAATTTCTGACATTGCTTGTGTGTGATTGCTTTAACATTTCACATATACGTTATTTTTAAAACATAATTAACTTGATGAAGGCTTATGTTTAATAGATTTTTAGTTTAATATAGTTTAATATTTTTAAATCTCAAATGGCTCAGATCATAATAGTCTGTAATATTTAAATGCCATGTATTATTATTATTATTATTATTAAGCAGAATATCTGTAATTAATTCAGCTCGAACCGCTTGAGGCCATGCCCACTTTTTGTCTTATTCCATTACTTTTTAAACCATTTGAGAAATCAACGCCGTTCCAACTCTAAATCGTCAGTCCTGTTGAGGTGACCCCGGCTTGTACTAAATATTGATATATGCAAACACCACCAATCCCATGCCCATTTTTGATCCCACTATTGTAATTGCCACATTATCTGCGTAACAGATAACCCCTTAATGGGCTTAACATTCAAAGCACTCTCTTTAATTCCTTCAGGAAATACAATTCTAGTTATGATTAGTCAACTCTAAAATTGGCAGTTATTTCAATATAATGTTGTTATAAACGTTATAATTTCAGGAAATGTTCATTGTTGCTTTACTTGCAATCTGGAGTAAATGTTCCATGTTTACCTTTCATCTAGTACCTCAAATATCCTATAAAGTTTCTTCTTATTTGGATTTATCTTATCCAGGCTTCATTATTTAATATTTGGTTATAATATGTAGTAATTCTGTCACTTATTTCAGTATATAGTTGATATGAGAATATTGTTATAAACATTAATATTTCAGAAAATTATTATATTTATGTTTTTTTTTTTATTTAGTCTTTAATATAAAAAAAGATCAAAGCAATGTTATTTACAATGACTTACTTTTGACCTTTTTTTGTAGTGTGTCTGTTTTAGTGAGTTGATGGAGAAATTGGCCATCTCCTTTAGGTGCCACAAAGCCAGAAGGAAAAGAGGAACGTCACAAAGACGACCAGCACTTTCAAGAGTCCTATGCAATTCCAAACGCATTGGAATGAAAGAAACCGCTGCTTAGGCATATTTGGGTTCTTAATTTCCTTTTCATTACAGAAGGACAGATCTTAATGACTTGACAAAATGTCATTCATCTTGGATGAACTGATGATTCAGACATGGATGTAATGTGTAGCTCTTATGTTGTGGTATTAAAACACATCTATGATAGTTGTGTTCAAAGTGACATTCAATGTGAACTCTTAATAACACTTATTCCCTCATAAATGGTACAGAAGCATTTCTTGTGCTCATTCCTTGCTACTTAACACAATGTTTTGCAGATTTTAATGCTTAATCAGCGTTGTGCATAAACATCTTTACAATAACCTTGATTAAATTGTAAGTGTTCTTGAATTACTGTTCCATTCCTAAAAATCGTTTTGTATTAAAATCTGTGTATTTAAATCTTAGCAACAAACCCAAATGATTTTTTTTTTATTTTGTGCTATGATTTTCTTTTTTTTATTGTTCAATTATTCTTTCAGTACTTTTTTTTTTATAGATAAAACACATGCTCTAAGGCACTGAACAGACTAATAGCCTTCAGAAAGCTCAGTGTAGCAAAGATAGAGGTCAAGGATTAAACTGCCCTGCCTTTTCCCTTTACAGAAAATCGATCTGATAGCAGGCTTTTGCTCTGATTTTTTTTTTTATTAATTGAAGTGTGTTCTTTGTTATAAATTTCTTGTTGTTACTTGACTGCATCAGCTGAAATTACATTACTTACACATGAGCATTACAAATAAAAAAATTTCCACTAACCAGCACTACCAAACGTTTGGATATTTGTGACTATGTGTAGGTGCGGGGCTGCATGGTGGCTCAGTGATTAGCACACTCACCTTACAGCACTTGGGATCAATTGGGGTAAAGTTTGCATGTTCTTCTTGTGGTCATGTGGCTCTTCCCTTCACAGTCTAAATACATAGATTAAAGGTAAATCGGCAGCACTAAATTGCCTCATGTGATTGCTTTTTTATATTGTGTGAGTGGAACCCATATTTAATTTCTCGATCTCTTTCTCTGTTTTTCTCTGCTTCTTATTTTTGCTTTCTTTCTCTCTAGCCCCATTTACACATGCACTACAAACACTTCTAGCCTGTTTAACTACCTCACAGCACAGTGTAAGTTGTTAATGTAGTTAATTAACATAGAACTAGATATGTCATAAAGATTAAAAAGAAACTATTATTCCAGGATCAACACAACACAAAATATTGTTTAAATATTTGCAATTTTATTATACTTTTTTCTTAGTAAAATATAATGTTACTTGAATATAATATATATTATGTGGAAACAAGTTAAAGTTTACAATGATATTCCTTATTAGATACTTTAAGTTGTTACCTGTCAATTTTTAGCCAAAGCAATGTCTTAGCTACTTATTGACATTGCAAAACATTTTTTGTCAGTATGTTATAAATGAGAACTTTAACAATATCCTAGGGCTGTGCTGTATATTTCATTTATATACTGTATATTCATTTTATGTATATTTTAATTTATATTAATAGAACTATTACAAATCACTGTATAGGTTTTTTTTATAACTAACAATGATTTAATTCACTAGCAATTCATATAGATTTGATCAATCTTTTGTCCATGCTTATTAATTCTTGGTGAAACTATATCTACTATCATTTACAGGCAACACAGTTCTGTAGTGCATTGTTACTATTTATTTTTTGGATTAAACATACTATGACTTGTAGAAAAAAGGGCACACTAATGACACTAAATGTAATTTAAGCAGAGTATAGACATGTTTGCAAAAAAAAAATAAAATTAAAGTAAAAAAAATATAATATACTTAAACAATTACTGGTCGCGCTGCCAATATGTAGTGAGGAAAATAGGACAAGGAATTAAGATTAGTATACTGTATATATAAAAGTATAGCATAATAAATAACTGTGATCTCAATACACCATATAGTTCTACAATTACAAACTTTAATTATAACATTGTTCTCAGTTGACCTCTGCTGTCCTTTGGTTGGTGTTCTTTTCTAAGCACAGACACTGAGCCTGTCAGGTGGTTGAATTGCCCCCGCACTGTGTCTGGAGATAAACAATTGTAAAGGGTAATTCAGACCTAAAACTGCACTGCAAATTTGATATTGTTTAAGAGAGAGCATCTGTGTAACAGCTCAAATAACAACAAGCCAATACTTGGGTTGTTCCAAAACTGAAATCTTAGTTTAACAATACTGTTGATATTTATTCATTCATTCATATATTCATTATCTTTCGCTTATTCCTTTATAAGGGTCGTGGAGGGGTTCCCCTTGTCCATCCAGGGAAGAATATCTCGGGCACCGGGCAGACACACCCAGGACAGGGTGCCAATCCATCGCTGGGTACACACTCACACACACACACAGTCACACACACACTATACAGGGCAATTTGAAGCACTCAATTTACCTTCATGTTTTTGGAATGTGGGAGGAACCCGGAGGAAACCCACGCAGACACAGGGAGAACATGGAAACTCCAACCAGATTGGGATTCGAACTGGGAATCCCCAGTGCTGAGAGGCGAATGTGCTAACCACTAAGCCACCGTGCCACCCCTACTGTTAAGATTATTTATTTTTATTTATATATAATAAATAATAAAAAAATATATAATAAAAAATAGTTTGGATGTACTTATGATGTCTTAATCTTCTATAATGTTTTAAGTCATAGATCTACTGAATATAAATATAAAGTTATTTACTTTAAATGTAATGTCTTTATAATAAAATCTGTTTATATTTACTCACACTAACTGGTAACTTTATTAGGTCCTTGTTTCTGCACTTATTGTCTGTTGTATTCTGGACTGAAATTCTGCTGTTATTTAAATGCATGTACTTTGGGATGCTGTAATGACAAGATTTATAAATCTGCTGCCCTTAAGTTAGCATGGTGGACAACATAGTCCATAGTGAATTTCCATGTTTGCATTGTGTCTGTGTCAGTCTCAGAAATCCTTTTTTTTTTTTTACATTTCACAGAAATTGATGTTGGAAAAGCTTAATTGCCCCTAGATGTGAACCTGTCTGATGAGTGTCCTGTCTAGGCTGTTTCATATCTGAAGGAAAATAATATAGATTAAAGGCTCTCAGAATCTCTTTTACATAATGCAACTTACTGAGATCAAAATAAGCATTTCATCAGGTGACTGCTGCACAGAAAGTTAATAGACATACAGTTGTAATAGTACAAATATGCACATATAACAGTAAAAAAAATGTGTGATCTGTAGTGATTGCCTTTGCAGAAAGTTGGCAACCTCTTCGCACTATGCGTGTCAGCATCCGGTGACCCCGCTCCATCAAGCATCCGCTGACCCCGCTAAGTTGCTATCGTTCTTGAATGCTTCCATTTTCTTATAATACAGCTGACAGTTGACTGTGGAATATTTAGGAGTAAGGATATTTCACAACTGGATTTGTTGCACAGGTGGCATCCTATTACAGTTCCATGTTGGAATTTATTAAGCTCCTGAGAGCAACCCATTCTTTCACAAATGTTTGAAAAAGTCCTGATAATTTGGATGGGTGAACAAAAACGTTTGGAAATATTGTGTGTGTGTGTGTACAAATTAGTATTTTAAATGGTTTGAAATCAGCTCTTGATAATGTTATTACTTTACATTTCTGATGTTAAATAATATTCTTTACTTATATTGTGTGTGTGTGTGTGTGTGTGTGTGTGTGTGTGTGTGTTCAGTGATCACTACATACTGTTATTTAGCTCCAACTGTGTGTCACCAGATACGTTTGTTCAAAACTGGCATATGAAAATTGATAAAAACTTTGTTGTTTTTTTATTTTATTTTATTAATGATCTCATCTATTAATGTTCTCTTAGCTTTGCGTTTTGTCCTTCTTTAACCTATTTTGATTAACTCCAGGACTAGATTGTAGATTTCTGTAATAACAGTTTGCAGAGCCTTTAATCTGATAAGCTCATAAATCTTAATCAAGATCTCCAGGATATTCTCTTTGTCCTGTACTTTAATCTTGATTAAATGAGGCCATGGATTATATATGCCTGCCATTCCTGTTTCTAGTATCTCTGTTTACCTGAACAGTTCTGACAGACTAAGGCGAGAGCCCGGCAGTCATGGCTAGACAACATCCAGTCCAACAAAAGGTTCTGCTATCTAATGCCTGCACTGATGATGCTTCAGCTCTTGAATCCATGCACAAAAAGCAGGTATTTATTATCTGCATCCAGCAACTAGATTTACTTTGATGTAGATGCAGTGGACATAGAGATATAATTTAACAGTGCTGAATCATATCAGGGTCACGGCATTTTCATTTCCTTATATATTTTTTTTTTCCTTTCAGTAAATATGCATCAACTGATGGTTTTGTTCTCTACAAATCTCCATGTGTCTTAAAACTGTTCCACAGATCATTAGCATTCTGGATATTATTTTTTCTTAAATATTTACTTGCCGGGCACCATTAAGCATGGTTGTATAAAATTTAAATATATTTATGAACATTCAAGCATTTTATAAAAATGTGGTGCTAATGTGTAAGATTAACATGTAATAGGAATGCAGGTGGGTTGAGACACATAAAACGTGTATAAAATCCTGCATATTGGGTTGCGCGTTTCTTCCTCTGTTACTTTCTTCCAATTTGCTTCGTCTGACCTGGCATTCATTCTGCAGCTTGCAATCAATTTTCAAGTAAGCGTCACCTTATTGTCTTCAGGGGACTCAAACTGTTCAGACCAGCCCTTATCAGGTGTGGAGCTGAAAGGAATTTCAACATCAGGTCAGCTGTTTTGCGTTTTAGCCGCAGGCGCTTTACTAGTTTGGTTCAGGCTGCCCGTGAGATTTTCTGTGGCTACCCGCCGGGTTTCCTCAGTTTACCTATAGAGCACGACGATACAGAGCAGCGGAACTCCGTTGTGGTGAGGCCTAGCAGCATTTCAGCTTTGGAAGAACCCCAGAGAATAAGCACCTAGGAACGTGTCCTCTCAGATTGCAGGTGCTTTTGTTGAGTGAGACCACCCAGAATGGTTGAATACTGCATGCTGCCACAGCCCCGAAAGCATGAGGGCCAACATTATTGGGGAAAATATAGAAATGCTTCATGAAAGTAGAGACAAAACCGAAACCTCAAGCCACAGATATTATGTTAGACTATATAACAAGTACATTTAATAAATTATGACAGAAACAACAGGATGGGTATTTATAAAATTGATAAGAATTGAAGTGTGTATCACAATTGGGTATTAAAGGAGCTTTAATCAAATCCTGTCTTAGAACTTAGGTTGTTTAGCATTTATTGTACACATTATTGTTAAATGAATCAATTAGGACAAATCTCAGAGTAAGACAGGAAAAAAATGCCACTGCTGAATAAGTGTGACCTTCAAGCCCTATTGTCTTCTATTAAATATTCATGGGGCATTATGAAGTTGAGAATCATACAATGGTCAGCACAGACTGTTAATCAGTTGACATTGTGTATCCAGGAATAATTAAAATTTTAAAATGTATTAAAAATCCTCCAAAACGACAACTTTAATAATAAGAAATATGGTGTAACATTGTGTTAAACATACAGTACCTTTATTCCCATTTTACTTTATGTTTGTTGCCAGATCAACTGATAAACATGTTTATAATTAGCATTGTCTAAGTTCATTCATTCATTATCTTCTGCTTATTCCTTTATGAGGGTCGCGGGGGGCTTCCCCATGCCCATCCAGGGGGAACGTCTCGGGCGCAGGGCAGATACACACAGGACAGGGCGCCAATCCATCACTGGGTACACACTCACTCACACAGTCACACACACACTATACAGGGCAATTTAGA
>JAOUQT010048288.1:0-10885 GCA_025769995.1 Xyliphius kryptos
AATATTTTATTCATTGAGATCTAGGATGTGTTATTTTTGTGTTCCCTTTATTTTTTTGAGCAGTGTATATCACTGAGGTTATATATGGGCTGGTGAAAAGCTATGGTTATTGTCACAATGCATTGTGTTGTCCACCAATATAGCTGGGGTTGAATATTTCCACTTGCCATTTATTGCCCACTGTTTTCTATAAAAGCATTACTATAAAGCATTTTTTTTTAAATAAAACTACAAATATGATTAAGTTCCCGGCCTTCCAGCCTGACTCTATTGACTGACTCTACAATATAACTGATAAATCTAATATCTGTTTAAGTAGAATTAAAGCCAGTTTTTCTTTACAGGTCAGATAAAAGAGGTCACTTCTTTCCTTCTGTTATGCCTAGCCTTTCATAACCAGGATGCACGCATGACCATAATTCAATCAAATGTAAGAGTAATGGGATGCTGGATTGTGGAACAATGAACATTAATAAACATGGGCCTCTGCTATTGATGTAGGTTGTCCTTTATGATTGCCTGATTGTTTCTTTGTAATGAAAACAAAATACAAGGTGAGCTGGAATGCATCCAACAAATTGTTCACTGACACAAGACACCCAGCCCTAATTAACTGATTGAGCTTGTGCAGGGCCATTTTTGCTCCATATAAACTCATATATTTTATGAAAATCAATAACTTACATGTTGATTATATTTGTTAGTGTACCAGACAAAGGAACATGATGATAGATGTGATGTGAATAAAAATAGCTATTATTGTTTCATTACCAGACATATGTATGTATTATAAGTAGAAATAAAAATTACAACCATATTTTTGGGAATTTTGAATCCTGCACTACACTGGCAAACTGTTTCACAAAACACAAAGTCTATAGCAGAGTTTCTCAAATGGTGGGGCATTATGTTTTAGGTGGGTTGTGGACAGCTTTAAATAATTAATACATATAAACCTCTTTTTTTGTTAACTTTGGATATCACTGGCTTGTTGATATTTTCTGGAAAAATCTTATCTTGCTTGTTAAGTTTCCCTTGGGAAGTGTACAATTGTAAAAAGCGCTATGAGAAATAAATTAACCTAAAATCAAATACTGTGAAGCTGCTTAAAGACAATGCACTGTTCTAAAAAATATATGTATACGTATGTGGCATGTATACATAAATGTCATTTACATTACATGTAGATTAAGTCATTTAATAGATGTTTTTATTTAAATTGATTTAGTAATGAGAGAACAAGTCAGTAAGTTAAAGAGGAACCAGCTAAACTGTGATATTATTAATCATGATCATGTTCAAGTTCAAGTAATTTATTTATATTATTTTTTACAATAGTGTGTCGCCACCAAGCAGCTTTACAGAGTCCAAAGCCTAAACCCCCAAAGAGCAAGCCGAAGCGACAGTGGCAGGAAAAAACTCCCTGTAATTATTTTATTTTAGGAAGAAACCTTGGGGGGACCAAGTCTCAGTGGGGGACTCATCAATGTTTAAAGCTATAGGTTCCTTTGTTCAAATGACAAATATATACAGTACCAGTCAAAAGTTTGGACACGCCTTCTTTGTGATTCATTTACTGTCCATGTTATCAGTTTCACTTAAATTCCATGTTTGTGGAGTAGGGTACATACTGTATACTTTCCCTTTACTCTGTTCTAAATGGTCAGGACCCCAGTAGTACCACCACATAGCAGTTATTATTTGGTCGGTGCATTATTTCTATCCCAGCAGTGTCACTGAGGTGTTTAAATGAAACTACAGGAGTGCACTACAACCCTGTCACTGCAGAACAATACACCACTCAAAATTACCGGTTCTGTGATTCTCCTGACCAATAGAGAACCACCAGGGGACTAACAAAAACAAAGACAACAGATGGACTACAGTCTGCAATTTTAAAACTACAAGGTTCATCTATATGTTAAGTGGAGGAAATGGAGCAAGGGAGCGTGTCCAAACTTTTGACTGGTACTTTATATGCTCACTTATATTCACCCTGCTTCCAACAGCTTTAAAATGACCCCATTGGTCAATGATTCCAGAGGGAAGTAAAAGATACTGAGCTGTTCCAATAGATGTGCTCTGACTGTGAGAGAGCTGTACCAGAGTTCCTGGGTCATGCACAATAATGGATGTTAAGATTTTAAGGACCTGGAGTAGAATTATATAATTTAAAAAAAAACATACATTTTTTATGCTCTGCTGATTTTTATCTTTAGATCTAAATTCAAACGCCAATTCCAATCTGTCAAAGATATTGCTTTTAAGTTTTAGAGAGTAAAAGAGTTGTATATTTAATGAACTCCTACAGGGATTCTGCACAAGGACCGTAACATATACGGGGTTGTTGTTACAGCAGTTGGGTACATCTATATGTATTTTTAACCCTTAGGAGATTTTTGAAAAAAACACATCCTCTAAGCTCCTTTATCGTTTAAAGGATCCAACACATCCTCTATCGTTTAAAACTACTTCATCCTGAAATATACTTTGCATTTTTAACTAAATTTGTTTAGAATTTTACCACTTTATAGACCAGTATGTTCACAAATTGCCAATGTTCTATATTAAAAAACACACACACACACAAACACCATGATCAATTGGGACACACAGCATTATCCTAATAAATGCCTTTGCAGAACAGGCAGATATTACCGCAAGTGGCAATAGTAATATAAAAGCGCCCACTGGTGGACAAAACCTAAAACGTTCACCAAGTTATTGTTATTGTTCTGAATAAATCTTCACATGAATGAATGCATTTATTCACCTCAAAATAAATAAGGGGCCAAATATAAGGGGTTTTCAATGAGGAAATTTTTGACCTAGGATCATATACCTAAGTTTTTGTGTAGCTTGAGCATTTTAAGCTACTTTAAGGCTATGACAACAAAATAAAAAGAATCTTGTGAAAATTTGTTATAACTACTACTAATTTGATCAGTAGTTATCATTCAAACATAACCAAAAATCACCTAAATTAAAAACGCAAGGCCAGCTATAGGAACCCGACCTGAGAGTTAAAGCACCAGA
Organism: Xyliphius kryptos; assembly: GCA_025769995.1. NCBI lineage: Eukaryota > Metazoa > Chordata > Actinopteri > Siluriformes > Aspredinidae > Xyliphius > Xyliphius kryptos. Next base: position 3,037 of record JAOUQT010048288.1, read on the forward strand.
CTGCAGCATTTGACACGTCGCTAACAAAAAAAAAAAAAACGTACTTGCTGGCGAAGAAGGCCACCCATGGAAAGCGTAGGTCATGTGTATCCACAAACACGTTCTGGACGAACAGATTAGGACTGCAGCTGTGCTGTAATGGAGTTAAGAGATGAACTGAGAAGCCGTACAATTAATGTCATGGTTGAATTTGGACTCAATGCCCCAATACTTACGTTGAGATAGCGTCCCAGGTTGCCCTCTAGTTTGGCATCGATGATGTAGCATGACTCCTCGCCGTCAAAAAACTGTCGCGTGCTTCTGGAGCCAGCTTCCCCTGGAACGCCCCCGTGGCCTGGATTGGCCCCCGAGCCACCTGCTCCACCACCTCCTGTTTTCACCATCATGCTGTGTGAAGGCTTTAAGGCGATGCCTCGGGTCGATTTGACCGCCACCTGCCGCTTCACCACGGCTGAAAGAACGAGAGAAAGGAGACAGGGATAGGATTAGTGGCGGTTAGTATTAAATAAAACTACATGAATCTAACCTCCTCCTTCTGCCAGGAAGCACAGAGTCAGCCAGATAATGCCATCGCAAGCAATTTACGTATTTTAAACTCACATACACTTTTAATAGCTGGAATTACCAAGTGAACCGTGCTTTACAGAATGTAGTTACACTGTGAGGCCACAGAGACGTTAGTTTTGAAAATCATCTTTCGAACCGCTAACAAAAAAGGGACAGCAGTGGGGAGAACCTTAGAACAAAAGGCCTCTGGTTACAGCTGTCTCCGCCATTTGAATCATTTTGACTGCATGTGATCAAACAACTGAAATGATCAGACATCAAACATCCAGCAACCACGTTATAAACATTTCATAGATCGGCTCCACCTACAAATACAGACTGTAGTCCAGCTGTTCATCTTCATACTTTTAGTTTACTTTCTTATACTACCTTGGAACCACCAGGGAGGTACAGTACAACCTCAGCTTTCATTCACTTTGGAGATTACCGAAATTTGGTGTTCATCGATTTTCTCTTCGAAAATATAAAAATATCAATTAATCGCCATGCAATGACCACAAATCTCATTGTTCATGTTGTTTTCAACAATAAATGAAAGTAAAGTTAACACTTTAGCTCCATCATGAAGCCAAAAAAGGTTTCCAGAGCCAGCAGCCCATCAAAGAAAAAGGGTGGAAACATAATGTTAAATAAGGAATTCTTTAAAAAAAAAATAAAAATAAAAAAAATAAAAAAAAAATTCAAGAGCAGCATTACGATAGCTAAAGTTGGCCACATGTAAGGTGAGTCGCTGTCCATTGCAGCGAAAGGTGTTAATGTACTTACAAAATTAATTTGGACCAATCAAAAACAGTTAGATGGTGAGAAACATGAACGACTTTCTGTTAAACATTCACTTACTATTTACATTTCTTTTTTATATTATTTATTTTATAAATACTGTGTCGTGTGTACGTATACTGTTTTTAATATTAATCACTACATTTACACCGGATTTACATTCATTTAAATGAAAATTGTTGCCTCAGTTTTTATTAATTTTAGATTTAACAAATTGTTTGTGGACAGATTAGCAACAAAAACAGGTTCCACTGTTTAACAAAGATAGTGGCTGATCCTCAGCTCTGCAATGAAAATGACGTGGAGGTGCTGGTGTGGTGTGTGCAACACATTTTCACCACCATATCACTGCATATCACTCCACCCACCTTGGGTCTTCTTTGCCCGTTCCTTGTTGTCATCCGACCCAGAGCTGATGGTCTGCACCTCGTCACTGTCAGAGAGAGTCATCACCTCCTTTAAGCAGAGAGGAGGAACAGTGAGAATTGAGGAACGACTGAGGAACTCAGATCTGACTGCCGTTTCATCTTGAGTATTACCTTCTTCTCAGTCTTCACTGCTTCCTCCACTTTGACTTCCTGAGGTACGGCAGATGAGGACTGGCCCGTCAGCCATGATGCCACCTTGCTTTTCCCACACTCCTCCGGCATGGGGGGCGGTTTCCTTTCCTCTGCTCCTCCACCCGACACGCTCATTCCATCTTTACTATCTTGGCTCTCTACAGGAGAGGCGAGAGTGGGAAATCAGAAACAAGTTAGGTGTCCATATCCTTTACACTACATCCAAATACATTCAGCAGCTATAAATGTTTCTCTCATTAACTTCTACTTAATCCTAGGCTTCTCCATGCCCATCCAGAGGATAACACAAGGTGAAACAGAGCAGACACAGGGTGAACATGGAAATTTAAATCCCGATGAGAATGCTAACAAAAACGTTCCCCCAAAAACTGGCTCAATGATGGACTGGCACCCAATCCTGGGTGTATCTACCCAGCACCCGATGTTCCCCCCGTGACTCTAAGAAGTTACCTACTGAACAAAACATCCAACCCAAAATTTTTGATAAGACACCGTTACTGACCTTCCTTAATGCCCTTTGCCTGGCGCCGGGTGGTGTAGCTTCTCCAGACGGAGCTGGACGAATAATAAGTGTCTTTTACGAATGTGTCGTCAGAGCTGTCGCTCTCGTCGCCGTTCGATTCCTCCTTGTCGTCATCGGTGTCATCACTGCGTGAGGAGTCCTGACCTGGAAAATTAAAGTTACAATGATAGCAATGTTAGTCTTTTAACATTTATTGTTTAAAATGTCATGGTACATGATCTCCCTGTGTTCACATGGGTTTTCTCTGTGTTCCTCGGTTTCCCCCCAAAGTCCTAAAACATGGATTCAAGGTAAATTGTCTGCTCTAAATGGCCCATGTATAGTGTGGTCTGTGTGTGTGTCTAAGTGAGTGTGTGACCAGTGACTTATTTGCACACTTTATTGAGTATATCCGCCAAGCGACCAAAACGTTCTTGCCTGGATTGGCAGATACAACCACGACAGGGCACCAATATGTCGCTGGGCACAATCACCCACACACAAACTTTGTAAAGGATAAAGTGAAAGAATGAGGTTCCAAAGACATGCTGATCAATACATTGAAAATATTATTTGCCCCTCTACACGGTGTCGTATTGGTCAACATGTCCAACTTTCAGTGTTGGGAATCCAGGTTCAAAACCCAATCTGGATGGAGGTTCCATGTGCTTCTCGTGTCAGCGTGGTTTTCTGGTTTCTTTCCTCAGTTCAAAAACATGGATTCAAGTATAATTGAATCACTAACACTGTTGAAAATGACCAGCTGCTTTCTTGTGGACACCCCTTTAAAGTACCAGTAAAGCTGATTAACACTGCACCCTCTCACCTTTGCTGCTGCGAGCCCGGCTCTCGGGCTTGACGTTTTTGGCCGTGGTCGACATCTTGACCTGGTTCATGTCCACGCCACTGCCCTCACTGTCAGAGCAGTGCGCCTCGCTCTCGTAGCCCTCTTTAAAGTTCTCCACGCTCTCAATGTGATCCAGATTGGCAAAGTACTCGTCCCCCATCTCTAAGCCCTCCTTATCCGCAAAGTCATCAGTGAGGATTTTCCCTAAAAGAGAGAAGCAGATTGACTGTCAGAAAAGAAATCGGAACTACGACAATTAGGTATCGCAGAGTTTGTGAGCTGCATTCATTATATATACATACGCATACTTACTGGTCATTCTTAGGTACACCTCATCAGTTCTACACTCACTGTCTTTTTCAGTTCCACTAATCCTATGGACATTGTAGTTCTAAAATGACATTCTGTAGTCTGTCTATTTCTCTGCAGACTTTGTTAGTCACCTTAGTAGGTTCTCTAATGATCACGACTCCCACAGAGGAGGTATTAAGGTGATGGATGATTCTTAGTACTGCAGTGATATGGACATGGTGGTGGTGTGTGATTGTGTTGTGCTGGTGCGAGTGAATCAGACACAGCAGTGCTGCTGGACAATGAACAGAACACCAATCAGAACATACAGTTGTCTGATCCACTCATATCGTCATCCACCACCCGAATAATATCGGCAATGTGGAGTCAAGGAGTTTTTAAACTCCGCATCCACCCACTGTGCACTGTATTACACATATCTACATTATGGCTTTATTTTGTAGAGGTACAGTAATAGACAAGATGTCATAAAAAAACAAGATAGGTGTTTGAAACTCTCTAGTGGCTGATCACATCCGCCAACAACACCCACTACCATGTAGTTGAAGCAGCAAGAAAAAATTTAATCCATGTACCATTCTTTCTTTTTAAAGCAGTTATTTTTTATATTAAGGTTGTAGCTACTACCTTAATCCCGACATTGTATGGGTGTAGCTATGTTTTGTACCTTGATTGTAGTAATACTAGATGCAGGGGCAGCTTTTATTCTTCAAGCTATGATTTTTGTTCTTGATTCAATTGCCTTCTTCCCCAATAGGAATAAATGAGGATGTACTGTTCACTCCTTAAGTTAATAGACTAATACTACTCAAATGTGGTATAACGCTCCATGTCTGAGCTACCACTAGGTACTACGAATAGGGAAACTTAAATCAGCTTTCTCACCTGCATAAATACAGACGAATGAGCCTTTGGCCACGTCGTCGAGGCAACGGATGCCCCATCCTTTGTTCTGGGTTTTAAAGAGCTGCAGTCGCACCTGCAGGCCGTGCTGCACCAGTCGATTGGTGCACATCTGAGGGTTACAGCCACACATTTTGTTACACTCGTAAATCCTGAAATGGAGAAAAAAAACAAAAAGGATGAGAGGTCACTTTATTTAATTAATGAGCACGTTTGCCTCTCAGTGCTAGGGATCCGTGTTTAAATCCCGATCTGGGTAATGTTACCATGTTCTTCACATGCCCGTGTGGGTTCCTTTCACAGTCCAAAAAAATGGTGAATAGGTCACTAAAATTTTTTAAACTTTTATTGTAGATATTTGATACCAGAACACTAGGATGAACCCAGACGCACAGGAATGGCATGGAAAAAGATGCACTGCAAACTACTTTAAGAATCGAATGAGTACAACAATCAGGTAGCACAACCCTGTGTGTGAGAGAGGAAAGAAATACTGGCTAAATTTCCTCCCTGAAACTTAAAAAAACTCCATACTGGTTCACTAATCGGTGCTGTCGCAGAGCCGTGATCTCAAAAATATAAGTAAATCAGCTGAGAAATTAGTTTGGCACTGCTTTCTGGCTAGTGGAGGAGCGGAAATTGTAGACAACAACCCCACATTGTAGCCTTGTATAAATATTGGTTTTGGATAACTTAATGGAAAATGATCAACAGGAATGACAATTCAAGGAACAAAGATACAAACCCCGTGGGTAAGCACTCGTCCAGTCTCTTGTTATTGTATCCTGCATTGTGGTTGATCTGACCCCCGGGGGTACAGCCGGTGGCCTGCAGTGTCAGATGGTGGCAGGAACACTTTGATCTATGAAAATAAATGAAAATCCCTTCAATAATTAGACTTAATTTGATTCTGAATTCTGATGTTCGGCGCTACAGTAACACTAACTTGTCCTGGCAGCCATCAGTACAGTTGCAGCCCACTAGGAATTCAGCACTGGTGTTAATGTAAACCCCATCCCCAGGGATGCGCTCCTTGCTATAAGCCACACTGGGAGGCGGCGTGCTGTCGATCTCATTGACGCAGGACAGAGGGATGTCCTCACGCCCCCCTGTGATGTCTCGGATGAAGTAGAAGGGCCGTTGTGGCTGAAAGCGCCGGTCCACCAGGACGTAGGGGTCCAAACAGAACATCTCCAGGAATATGAAGTCACAGTGGGTCTGGAAGAGGTAGCGCTGGATTTCCGACATGTTCCTCAGGCTCAGGCCACACGGTGACTTGTAGATTACATGGAAGGACATCTGAAGGGCAGAAAATAAGGGTGTTAAGAAATTGGAGTATTAAAGTACCACAGGACATTATTGTGCCACTGCGAAACTGGACCTTGCGATTGAGCCTGCGGCGAGCAGTCATGCGCCGGAACTCATACAGCAGGGGCGTGAGAAGTGGGTTGCGGCCGCGGTGCAGGTTGGGTCGCGAGGGCCGGATACGCTTTAGACACTCAGGTGTGCACAAGTGCGTCATATAGAACAGGCGATCGTTGGGGGCCTGGTACGACGGCTCCTGGGGAATCCGCTCGCTGGCGTAAGCAGCTACCCCAGACTGCATGGGCGCCGGAGCGGGGAGGATTGGGGTCAGGTTCTGTGCAGGTCCCGTCTGCAGAAGGAAAAGCCTTTAAAGAAAAAGAGAATGCGTATTATAATAACCAAAGGATGGCACCATTCATTTAGATATTGATGTAGAATTGCTCTACATTCTGATACTTCATTACTTAAAAATACTCCTAATAGTACCTATTCCACACTTTATACACTCTCACCAAGCACTTTATTAGAAACACTTGTAGATGAGGTGATTAACCCCAAATGATTTGTTGAATCTCATACATTCTGTTGAGATTTTCTTCGTCCCATTCCCCCGCCAATTGGGAAGATATGTATTGTTTCACTTTGAGGACACGTTTCCTTTTTGCTCCACTTATTGTCCATGTTATCAGTTCCAGATGGACTGTTCAGTTCTACAATTCCAGATTGTAGTCCATCTGTGTACATCTTCTTTATTCTGTTTTCTAGTGGTCAGGACCACTAGAGCAGGTATTATTTGGTTGGTGCATTATTCCTATCCCAAAAAAAAAAAAAAAAAAAAAAAAAAAAAATGATGGACTACAGTTTGTAATTGTAAAACTACAAAGTCCATCTATATAGTAATTGGAGGAAATAGACAATAGAGAAAGAAAAAGGCCTGTTCAAACTTTCAACTGGTACTGTATATGCCGAAATGGAGGACATGGATCAAGAAATGTTACTACTACTAATAAAGTCTTTGGTGAGTGAATTAGTATTTCCACCCCCCCCCCCCCCCCCACTGCACTGGTACAAACACATCAGACTAAGTAGGACTAAAGCAGCTTCTAAACATTAGGGTGACAAGATTATTAGACGACAAGTGCAAAATGCCCAGCAAAAACATTAGTCATCGTCTTTTATAAGTTTATAACCAATGTGGAGAACCAATAAGAACTGCATCAGCACTGCAATGTCTGACCCACTCACTCACTCACACACACACCACCACCACCACCACCACCAAACTTGAGTGTCACTGCAGGGCAGAGAATGATCCATCACCTAAATACTACCTGGTCTGTGGAGTTCCTGTGGGAGTCCTGATCATTGAAGAACCGGGGAAAATGGCACTAAAGTATGCAGAGAAACAGATGGACTATAGAGTTTATTTTCAGAACTACAAACTACATGGAGATGAAAAAAGGAAGTGATTAGTGAATATCAGTGTTGACATTAAATGTAGCGAAATGTACAACCTCTGGCAAAAAGTATGAAATCACTAGTCTTGAATGAGTACTCATTCAGACATTTTATTCTGTAGAACAAACTCAGATCAAAAACATGATACAATAATAAGGTCTTTCCAAAGGGCAACATGATGGCCTTCAGGAACATTCAAAGAAATGAAGAGAAAACATTGTGAATGTTACTTTTATTATCACTCAATTCTGAGGAAAAAAAATATGGAATCATGAAAAACAAAAGAACATTCAAAATACATCACTAGTATTTAGTTGCACCACCTTTGGCTTGAAGTCTCTGATGCATGAACTTGATAAGTGACAAACAGTATTCTTCATTAATTTGGTGCCAACTCTCTTTGATAGCAGTTGCCAGATCAGCTTTGCAGGTCGGAGCCTTCTTGTGGACCTTTTCAATTTCCACCACAGGTTTTCAATTGGGTTAAGATCTGGACTACTTGCAGGCCATGATATCAACTGAATGTGTCTTTCTCCAAGGAATGCCTTCACTGTTTTTGCCCTATGGCACGATGCATTGTCATCTTGGAAAATT
>JAOUQT010048314.1:0-10884 GCA_025769995.1 Xyliphius kryptos
GGTGAGAGAACTGACCAAATGCAAAAGTTACCAAAACATCAGCCAGAAAGGATGAGAACAGAGAAAAGGTCTGTGGTCACCACCTGCAGAATCACTCTCTTATGGGAAGGGGGGGGGGGTGTCTTGCTAAGTGCCTCTAATTTCTACCTGTTGTCTGTTTTATTTTCATCAGTGTTGCTTCCTAAGTGGAAAGGTTGATTTTACAGAAGTGTTGTTGACTTGGAGTTACATTGTGTTTTTTAAATGTTTCCTTTATTTTTTAAGCAGTGTAGTATTTCTTTAAAAGCAGCTTTTAAATGATTTAAGTCAGATCCTAATGAGTGCAGAACCATGGCATTTTCCCCTTTATGTTTCTATAAATTTCCTACCATGCAGTAAGGAACATTGTGATTTGAACATTTTAGTTGTGCACCACAACCCATCCCTGTTTGATAGGACCACACCTTTGATGGGCGCTACTTTTATCCACTATTTTGATTACCTTGCCTGTTTGAAATATTGTGAAGATTTTTCACAAATGTTTGTCATTAACTGCATTAAAATATTTGTCACGCTTCTGATGTTTAGAAAATTTGTTTCCAAGTTTATATCTGAATGTTTCTTTTGCATGGTTATATGCTCTGGACTGTGGCAACATTCCAATAAAACCCAGTGCTGCTGGTATGAATCAGATTTAGGCAATTTAAGAACTTTATTCATACTGGGATAATTTTATTTTAGTCTGATGGTTTGACCAAGTCTTGAAGCATCGTACAGCTTCAGAATATCGAATCGGAAAAAAGAATATAGAACACTTCCACTGCTTTGCTGATTTGGTGAAAAGACTTTTGCAAGTCACTGTTCACACAAAAAAAAGGGAATGATACTCATTGTACTGGAAAAAAAAAGTAATAGGCAGGTGAGAAGACCACTTAACCTTTATTTTTTAGGAAAAAAAAGAACTAGGAATCAACATTCCTCAGGTTAAGAAACAATAAGTAAAAGAAGCTGAAAGTTTTACAGCTACTGCAGGTAATACAGAAACATTCCGGCTTCAGCTCTTCTTGGTATATTTTCAGAGCGAGCATGTTACTAAAGATTGATGTCCACTTATTAGCTGAGCCTTTAGCAAGAGGAAAAGTCAAATAGGGGATTAAATGTGAATAATAAAGAACCCATGGCACCAGAGCAAAATGAGGGATTAGAGATAGGACAAGAAAAAGAGATGATACTGCAGCAACCAAACTGTTGGCCTGTATTTCATCCTTCCGTGAACTTCAAGATACATCTAAAAAAAAACATACACACAAAAATGTCAGATGATTGGCATTACAATTATGAGACATTCCAAAAGAGGTTGCATTTTTCTTATCATTTTACTTACAGCTGGCAGGTCGGGCTCCATACCGCCTCATAATCTGATCCTGTGTGAACTTCACAAACGACTCGTATTGTTCTGCAAAACAAGCGGCGCTGATTATTACAGATTTTTTTTTTTAATCGCAGATGAAAAACCTGTGACCAGCAATAAAAAAAAAGACTCCCAAACATGAAGAAACCAGTTTAAAGATAAAATCGTAATCTTTTTTCAAAACGATCAAAAGCACCAAATTAATAAATGGTGTAAAATATATGCAACAATTAAAGAATGTTCATACACAGACTAAAATGAAAAACAAGCCCACCCTTAGTCACCACAGGAGTTAAAGGTTTTTGGCCTGTTTTGCAGCCTAGATACAAATTAGTGACTGGAACACACAATGGGCTGTTATTTCAACAAATAATGTCATTTGAGTTGTATACTGTAGTCAGTATTTACCAAATTTTCTCTGCCTCATCGGTTATAGCTGTGATTGAGTTGCATGAAAACATGGGTGCATGAAAACATGGGCTAACAAATTTGTTGAGGGGGTTTCCATGGTCTGAATATAGTCCTGACATTAACATTGTTAAAGGCACGATGCACGGGAACACATAAGCCAACATGACTAATCTCAAATTTTTTGTATTTAACTTAATGCCCAAATACATTTATGTGAAAGTACATGATTTTTTTTAATTGTGCCATTTTACATGTTAAGGCATAAATGTTTTGTCCTTGGATGGCCTCAAATTTAATTAAACTCATGACAAAAAGGCATGTTATTTAACATGAATCTAAAAACACAACAGCATCATCTTAAAATATGCTACCTTAACTGCAACTGCTGTAATTGTAAGGGTAAGCAGCAGTCAGAAATAATATACGGTTGCAGCTTTTGTAAAAAGAAAACAGAATTTTAGCACAACACACAATACCAGCTGTCGAGCACTTTGATGATTGGAAATTTGGGCTTGTTTTAGAGCATGTACACCTAAACACCTCTGAATAAAGTATTCTAGAACCTGAGAACTATCCAGCTGCCCAAAACAAAACTGAGCCATACTGGCCCCCCAAGCTCAGCACAAAGAATCTATGACAAATACATGGGAATTATTCAAGGCTTTGCAATACCCCAGTCAATGTCTAGAGCTCAACACAATTGAAATGCTGATTGTGACCTTAAAAGAGCTGTGAATAAATGCCCACAAAACACAACTGTTTAAATAAATTTTCAAAAACATTAAAAGGCACCAAAACCAATTTAAAACCATGCGAGAATGAGTCACGGAGAAAACAAATACTTATTTTTGCAGAGGTTTGACAACAAATTCATGTAATTGATAAAAGGTTTTTTCATTCTATCATTTTTTGTTAAATAACAATGATTTTTTTTAAATAAACATTTAAGGTGTACTCCTACAATAGCTACTGGATCATTTTATGTGCAACACTTTGTTGCTGTGCTATCAGTTGTTTTTTGTTAAGTGTTTTTATATTCATCTTACTGTATTATAGGTCATGTACAGTGGTGTGAAAGTGTTTGTCCCCTGCCTCATTTCCTGTTTTTATTTTTGCATGTTTGTCACACTTAAGTAAATTATATTTTTGTATATACTGATTTCCATTCCTATTATAGTGTTAAACACTTCTCTCAAGATGCCCTTTACCTAAAGATAGATAGTATATCTATTTACATTTCCCACACATTTGGTTACTTTGCTGCTGAGAATGAATTTTCCCATGCTTATGAAGTGACATCACAGTCAAAAATTTTGTACATAAAAAATCTTTTTTTTTTTTTTTCTAATCATAAATAAGTATTTTTGCACAACTACTTTAAAATTTTCTATATTAGGGTTTACACACGTATGAATCGAGTGGGGAAAAAAAGGGGGAAAGGACGAATTGAAAACATATGCGTACAGTTTCTAGGATTTACGTATGTATGAATACAAAATTTACGAGTACGATTTGTTGGAGTCACACATGCACAAATCGAAACTCAATAGTGTGACAATATACGTCACATTACCGGGTTATTAGACTCAATCCATCAAGGTGATGAGCAATTGATTCTGCATAGTACGCATGCGTGAACCATTTTGTTTACAACAGTTGAATGGCGTCGGGAGCACAATAAGGAGCAAATGCGATTTGGAGTAAAGCTTTAATCTACCCATCTTATTTAATATTAATTTGGTTAAAACAAATTCAAGTTTCAGTTAGCTTACATTGCCTTGTAAATATATTCCAGGACAAAAATTGGCCACATCCGCATGGGTGTAAAATCCCATCCAGACACGTTATAATGGGGGGGCTATTGGTAGAAAACTTGGCTTACACATTTTAAGGTTGTAATTATACACATTAAGGAATGTACAAATAAATTAAAGTTATCAACTTAACTAGGGGGAAAATTAGACCACGTGTTCATTGCAATCTCCAAATGTGTCCATTAACACCAGAAAAAGATGACAGATGTCACTGGTCACTTTTTTAAAAATTTTAAAAAGTCACTAAATATAAATAAATATTGTACAAAGTAGCTACATTTGCAACAGAAAACAGTAGCAGCTCATACATGCGTACTATGCAGAATTGATTGTTCATCGGTTCGATGGGTTGAGTCTAATTACTGAGATTTGTGTGGGTAACTCCAACAAATTGTACTCGTAACTTTTGTATTCGTATGTGCGTAAATTACTTAATTTTTGCCAGCAATGTCACTCCACACATGGTGGGGCCAAGTAAGGAATACATTTTCCCATCTTACCCAGATTAAATAAATTCTGATCACGATCACATTACATGTGAAAATGTTATGGAAACTATAAAAATTAGGAAACTCCATCAACATTAAAATTCATGGACATAAAATGGACAAAGAGACAATGCCGTCAATAATGAACTACCAAATTGTAGACGTTAATGTAGTGCATGTCTATCATCTCATACCTGCCAGTTTTGTGTTAAGGATCTGCTCATATTCCTCACGGATTTTGTCTTCGTGGTCTTTAAGGAGACGCTCGCACAGAAAACCCACCTGTCTAAGGGTGAATGTGGGTTGGTCCTTCTTCAGTGACGAAGCACCTGGCAAAATATTGCAAGTTACAAGTTCAGGGATAAATCATCTGTTGTAGAAAAAAATTTATAGTCAATCTGATAACATTTGGACAATTATTTGATTTACTAATGTCTTAAAAGTCTTAACTAAAAACTAGTGAAATAAGGGGAGGCATGACACTTGGGTGAGAAATAATTAAATAAATTGAAACGTGCAGAACTGAATAAAATAGAGATTGTTTTTTTGAAATTATAATTATTAACTTTTAATAATAGTAACCTGCAATCCTTCCACTACTAATAATTTTAATATGATTTACAACATCCACATGCTGAATGGAACTGGGGTGGAACCTTATTCCTTAACTGTTTTTAGCCTACGAGAACAAAACTCATTCAATACCAGTCTACCTTAAGAAATCCAGGAAATTGCAAACAACCAGGTTAGTTTGAACATCTATGTTGCTGTAGTAACTGAGCTAAGCTCTAGCCCCTTTCATGCAACTGAATTTGAACAAGCACAATTTGAATCAAACAACCCGCTGTAAAACTTAAGTTGATTCCGGTAAAGAATTTTACTAACGCATTATTCTATTAAATACTTTGTTTTAATACATAGGGCCTGACCTGATGGTGAACTGGGATTTGACCCTTCGGCAGTTCCACCTGCCTCTGTCTGATTGAAAGCTCCCTCGAGCTGCCGTCGCCTTTGGTAACGGCTGTACTCCTGACGAATGTTGAGGAAGATTTGCTCTGGAGGGAAAAAAGGAAAAAACAACCATGAAAAATGAGGTTTGAACTTAAGCAACACTATCTACTTTTGTTTAAATAACAACTCTTTAAAGCAACATTATTAAGAAACTTGCATTTTTCTTCTCTCATGATCTTCATATAGTTATAGTGTAATGCACATTTACCCCACTGGTAATAATACAAATAGCATTTTAGGCTGCCATCACAGACAACAGAAGAATTATAAAACCAGGAACAAACAAGTCAAAAGAAAATGAACAATAACAGACAAAAATAAGTAGCATATTAGCATTACAACAATATGCACCTTCATATTATGGTGCATCGTTCTATTTTCCAAAGAAATCCTGTTTTACACATTAAAACAAGCTTTGCGGGAGCACAATAGTAATGAAGGTGGTAAGAGTTTAATATTTTCTCCATCACGGTTGATGACATGGTTTTTAAGATTAAAAAATGGCTTCAAGTATGAACATAATACCCAGAATTGGAATAAGTGAAGGGTAAAAATCAATACAAAACAGTAACCATACTTCAAAAGAAACATTTTAGACCAAAAACTTTTCAAAATGGAGTTTGCACAAAGAAGCTTGCACAGCAATTTAAGACCGTCACACATTTACATTCATACATCACCATTTCAACAAACAAGGTCAACAAGGCAAATCGACAATAAGCCGAACATAGTCATTTTGTTTAATCATGCTTTTGTTCAATATGCTTGTTCTAATTTCTTTACAAGTTTTTTCCTAGTTTTAAATATAAAAATTGATTTCCAAACAGCGAAAGACTTCCTGACACTTTCAGAGTACATTCACAAATATGAAACTAAAACTGGATGCTTTACTGTAGCCGATAAAAAAAAAAAAACCTAAGTTTAACCTAAAAATTTTAACAACTAATGTTGATTATACCTACCTAAAAGTTATAGTTCATTAGATGGGTCTTAACATAAGTAATAATAAACTACATCCTGGGAATGCCTCACAGAATTATAAATTCCTTCTGTGAGGTACTCCCAAGATCAAGTTGGTTAGAAGTTCATAACATACATAGCAAATTAATACATTTTTTTTAAAATACTATTTGAGTAATAGAAATTTATAAACTAATCAGTTCAGTAGGTTTAAAGTCTTAATAAATCATTACCAACATGATTCTGATCCCTATAAACAGTCCTTCACCATCCCAGGAACACCTCCTGTGGTGATTACAATTATAAAAATTTTTTTATGAAAGTAGTTTTTATACAATTTTATAATAGCAATTTGTTTTCACCCTCACCATGATTTAGATTTAAATAATTAAAATTTCAGCATGTAGTTTATGAGGAATAAAAATGAAACACAGAGCAAACTTACTTTATGAAGAGGCTTGGGACTAAAACAAGTCAGTCCCTTTTTCCCCCCCTCACTGTATTAAGTCTCTTTTAGTAGTCAGCAAGATTGATAGCTGGCGAACTAGTGAGTCGTACCTAGTCTTGGCAGTGTTCATTGTGCTTTAGTCATAAGAGATACTACATGATTTGCTAATTGTTTAAGCTATGCATAAGATGGCAAAATATAAAAACCCATACTGTACCAGTAATTAAAGCCAGTATACAGAATTATGTCATATCAACCAGCACTAATGGAGACAAATAATTTTCGAAGAAAATACACCTCACACTGTTTTTCTGAGGATATAGTGGATATCAGCAGCCAACATAAAAACACATAACCTGCATGGGTAATTCCTGGGAGCACATATATAGTCCTCTGTATTTGGATTTAGTGCAGAGTGATCTGTAAAATGCTAAAAGAGGATCCCTTATTATTTTATTTTTATATTTTGGTGTGGCATTACAATGATTCTAACAAATGAATGTTGTGCAGTCAAAGAAACTTAAGTGATAATATTCAATGTTTTACCACATTGACTAGTAATAAATGTTAAATAGATCTAAGAACTGCCTGATCAACTAGCTTATTGGTATAAGACACATTTTGTTACATTATGTATCTAATAGCAGGTCTATGGGAGGTGGGAGGAAGCTCATGCAGACCATCATGTTAACCAACTACTGGAGCATGGAAAAAAGTATCCAGTCTGAAACAGAAGGGCTCCAACTTTGTTTTTACAAATTGTACTGAACGCAATGTGTACACAATCAGTAGCAGCTATTTTCACTAAAAAGCACACAATTGTACATTCTTTCAACTACAAAGAGCTATCCCTTACTAGGAATATTCCAGCAGGAATAGAATAGAAACTGCAGAAATCAAAACATGGCACAAAAAGCAAAAAATGAGATCATGAAGCTTGTTTGTGAGTTTTGTTCTAAAGAACAATAAACCTGTTACTTAAATGTGTGCGATTTGTCTACCACCCTTGCACAGTCTAACATTATACTGACAGAAAAGTCTGTTTAACGTCCAAAATATAATTGCTTTAAAACAATATACAGACATTATATGTTCACAAAAATAAATAACCAAGCTCTTGGAAAAAGTTTTGGTAAAAATGTTCAATTCCAGAACGTACTTTAGCCAGGTGCACTGTAAAAAAAAAATTGTCATTCAAAACAAAATGTACAATGTGTACTTCAAACATAATTTAGAAGTACAAATATTTAAAAAATAACAATAATGGAGGGGCACGGTGGCTTAGTGGTTAGCACATTCGCCTCTCGGTGCTGGGGTTTCAGTTCGAATCCCAATCTGGGTGGAGTTCCCATGGGTTTCCTTCGGGTTCTCCGGTTTCCTCCCACAGTCCAAAAACATGGATTCAAGGTAAATTGGCTGCTCTAAACTGCCCCTATAGTCTGAGTGAGTGAGTGAGTGAGTGAGTGAGTGAGTGAGTGAGTGAGTGAGTGAGTGAGTGAGTGAGTGAGTCTGTCCAGCAATAGTTTGGCACCCTGTCCTAGGAGTATTTGCCCAGCGTCCAAGACGCTCTTCCCTGGACAGCATGGGGAACTCCCGCGCAACCGTCGTAGAGGATTAAGCTGAAGATAATGCATAATTGCAGTAATGACAAACAAATTTCACCAAGCAACTAAAAATGCAATAAAAAAAAGAAGCCTAATTTTTGTATGCCGTTAGACTTTTTGTACTTCAGACTTGTGCAGTGTAATCGTAGTAAATTATGTACATAAAGTTTCTTGTACATTTCAGCATTGGCAAGCATTAATTTAGCTCCAATCACCCATTCCATTCACAGAAAAACAGCCCCAAACCTGCAGGGAACCTCCATAAGCGTATAGCTGGAATGCAGGCACTGATCCAGTCCAACCATTTAGTGAACAAAGTGCCCATGTAGACTTCTCAATCCACAGCACCTGCTGCCATTGTACTACAATCAAGTACTTCATGACTAGACAAGTACCTTGGCTTTGTTTCTCGCTTGGAGCCATGGAATTTTTGTAGAAATTCATTATGGTTACTTCTGACATGACCACTTCTGATGGTTGCAACAGGGTCTAGGGCTTTTTGCCATTTCGGTGATGTGATTTTAATAATGGTAATTTGTCTTTTGCACCAACTTTGAGTTGCTTGATTACTTATCAACCTGAACGGTTTGTGTCCGTTCAGGTTCAGGAAAGTACATCTAGAAACTCAGGCATTTTATTTTATGCAAGATGGGAATTTTATATCTAGAGTCTTTTATCAATCTTGTCATTATGTAATGATATTTATTATGAAATGTAATGTCATTATGTTACCATTTTGTATAGTTGTCTCATACCAAGGTGTATTCGCTGTACACTGCTGTTATAGTAAATCCATTCATTAATTGTTAAATCCTAGACAAGTGGTTCAAGACATTTCCATTGCCACACCAGACAGGAAAACATCTTATCTTTCTACCATTAACTGTAAGCACCCCCACTTAACCATGAATGTATCATATTAAACTTCTCATTTTTAGATAAATGTATAAAAAAAGTTAGGGGTTATTAAAAAACTGAACACACTGTTTATTACTGTCCTTGTCTTCATTTACTACAATAGTAAGCTATTATTTAAATGCCAGAAACTTTACACATTAAAATGTAGCCTATGAATGTTTATGTTTGGACCAATTCCCTCTCGCGTCATGCCTGATTTATATCTGCAAAATAATTATGTATCCTGCAGTATAAAATAAAAGCCACCCTTAAAATGGATTTTTAAAACCTTTAAATCATTCCTGCTTCCGTTACAAAATGCTGTTTGCGTTTCCTCCCTTTAAAATTCAAAATGATTTTTTGCTATTCCAATCAGATGCTGGTTACAACTACGAAGCTTATTTTAAAATATACCTCAATTGAATTCTAAAACTATATTTCATACTCACATTCTGTGTTTAATTATATAAAAATATATTGTATTAATATTTCATATTTGGTGGAAATTATTATGAAAGTCAATACTGTGGCCATGTTTTGGTAAAACGAAACAACGTGAATCTGATTAGGCATGTAGCCTTCTTAGGTTTATTTCAGGCAGTGTATTTATGTCGTTACAGGGGTGCTGACCAAAGATATTTCAAGAAAATTATTGACCTTTAACATAGCCTGTTTTTTTTTATTTTTAAACTCCGTGTAATTTGTGTACATATAGCTAACGGTTAGCATAGCGAGAAAACTAGCTAGCCTTATCTGAGGAGTAGCTAGATAATGATGATATAACATTGTTTTTTTAATGGCTGGGTCAATAGAAGTGTTCTAAACCAAATTTGACTAACACGGTTCGTTCAAATAGTATGGAACGTTCGAACGATGCAATATGACGACGAACCCACGTTAACTGCTCAACGAAAACTTCGCAATTTTTAAACCCCAAAACGATGGCTATATCTCATACAGCTGCCTGCTCCCTACATTAACACTCTCATAAGTGAAGGAAATAACAAATCTTGTTAGACACCTAGTGCACTCGAAATACAATTTGCGACACAGCCCTGGCTAAGCTTAAAAGACTCACGCCACAAATCCGACAAAAAAAAATTGTGTATACCCCCCCCATCAGCCCGAACGCTTACCTGGAGTAAGCCTGTGTTCCCCCGTAACGGGCTGGGGAGACATCGGGGTGGCCGGATTGTCGCTTTGCGCTCTGAGGCCGCATCTCTGCGGAGACGGAGTGGCAGCGGCTCCAGCCAGCGGGCTGCACCTCCTCCGCTTTGGCGACTGAGGGCCCAAAAGCGCCTCAAACTCCATGGACCGTTTTAACGTAGCACCACACGCCATTTTAAAAGCTCTGGATTAACTCAAAGACAACTGTCTCGTTCCTTAAATCCAAACCCTCGGTTATTCGGCTGAATTCCGTTGTTTCACCCTCGCTGTCTCTCCTGCCGTGGCTTTCTTTATTAGCTTTAGCAGCTACCGCTCCCTCCTCTTCACACCGGGTGGTATTTACCAACTACCAATGTCGTCGCAAAAAAAGCTATTGCGTCACAATGAGAGACTGTACCATATGGTAAACCCAAGGGTAGATACTCTTTTAAGTTACACTTGTATTTTATTTTATTTCGACTTTTTTGGTGTAACCAGTGGATTTTAACTTGTCGAATTTTTAATGTTTTACAATAAGCATGTATAAACCTATTATGGACATTAAATGACTGCAGACTTCAGGGGTTTTCACTTCCTATTGTCATCAACGATGTGAGAAACGGTTCTTCAAAATGATTCAAATCGTTCAAACACATCGATTACTGTAGTTATTTGTAACCATTTTAAAGGTTTCTTAACATTAATATTACCTCAA
>JAOUQT010048322.1:0-10884 GCA_025769995.1 Xyliphius kryptos
CCCATCCTTAACCACTTCCAGAGGCACCTGCTCTCAAACCCATTAATATGTATTTCTTCTTATTTATTCAGTGTTCCGCCTTTTTGCCAGACCAAGGCTTTTATCAGTCCTAGATAGCTGTTGCTTATAATTTATGTGTTTTTACATATCTTTGTTAATTTGACCATCACCACCATGCCCATTGCCTTTTTTGACTTCACTTTACTGGGACAATCAACTTCATTTGTTAGTTTACATCCAAATATGTGAGAGTCATTTTGCTCCAAACAGCTGCCTTCCACCATGATCTCCATTATGTATGTAAGTGTTGACCATTACTTTATTTTTAGCTGCACTGATCAGCATGTTAGTCCAAGTACTATTTGTGTATATATTATATATATTATATTAAATATATATATTATATATATATTTCTAATACAAACACACACCACTCAGACAACAGGGGCTTTTCACTCCTGCAACCTGCCCTCACATTATACACACTCCTAGAACAGTCTTCATCTCACCTTTCATCTTTTCTTTGCCCTAGGCCACACACTAGTCTTTTGTGTGTGTGTGTGTGTGTTATATTCTTTTAATGTTTATCATTCCCTACTTTCAGATGTCACCGGTAGAAAGGGGGGTGTCTTGTCAGTCCTGATAAACAGGAATTACACCATTGAAATATTTAATTACTGAAACCCTTAGGAAAATGTTGCACCTTCACCAGATTGTGTGTACGTACTTGCATTTTCTCACAGTGCCAGATTGCAGATATTGTTTTATCCAAAATATTGGACTGCTGCTTTTATTGTTTACACCCATAACACTTAGTGATGTGCAGCTTAAAGAAAACCTAGACTTAAGTAACTGACTGTTGAATGTTTTTAATCTTTGCATACATAATGATTATAGGAATATATCGTGTTTTTGCCTAACCTTGGCTTTTTAACCTTCTGTATAATGCCTCATCTTGGCTAAGATAATCTACTTACACAGGTGCACTTTGGTATGTTTAAGGGGCAGAGTCTATGAAGAGTACTGTAAAGGAGATTATTACAACTGTGAGCAAACATCAGGAATATGCTCGAGCAAACAGCAGCACAATGTATAGTTAAAGGGGGCTTTGGCCTACTCTGGTTATAACACTAAGCTAACAGAGTGAGAAGCTGCTCGTTATGTTAAAGCAGAGTACACACATAAACATCATAATCTTGTAATGAGCACACACGAACGACACTGCAAACAGCTTTGAGCCTTGACTGACAGCTTGGTGAGCTGCTTGGCCACTCGTGCAGAGGCTGGGTCATCGGAAACATATATTCAGTAGCCCAACTTAGCCTCTGATGTTGGCAGACTCTCAACACAAACTGACAATTCAATTTCAACTTCTATATTAGCTTAATTCTAGTTAGTGTCACGTGCAAGCCAGTACCTAACCGGAAACACAGTGAGCAAGGCAGGGTGCCACTCCATCATACGGCACACACCCACACATTCACTCATTCACATACTAAAGCAAATGGAGATCCAAATGGACAACTGAAGAACATGCAAACTCCACACAAGAAGGATCCAGGATGCTCCACAAGGGAAGTGAGACCAGGTCCTTCTTGCAGTGAGGCAGCACAGAGATAAAGTGATAAAGTGCTGATCCTGACCTCGTCTCTTCCACCTGCTTTCTGGTAAACTTGTGTGGGTGCTTACATTACTTGCAATGAATGGTTCATATGAACATATGAATTTACACACCCTCACCATTATACACACATTTACTGACTCTTCCTAAAGACTGTTTAATCTGTTATCGACCAAATGAGAATGAGATTTCTTTCTGTGTCTAGTTCCTCTCAAGGGAGATTTTCCTTACCACTGTTGCTTTTCATCTGGATTTATTTTTTGAAAGCTGCTTCGATGATTGCAAATTGAACACTTGACAGTTCCATCAGGGTGAAATATTTAGGTTGCATTAGGCCAAATGTGTGTAGGCCAGGTTCGATGACCATGATTGAACACTGGATCACCTTTGACATGTTCTCCCCGTGTTCAGGTGCGCCACTTTCTTCCCGCATTTCAAAAACATGCATGCTAGGTTAACTGGTGTCTCTAAAGTGTATGTGTGTTTGTGTGTGTATCTTACAATGGATTGACACAGTGTCTAGGGTAAATCCTGCTCTTTAAATTGGTGGATTAAGTGTAACAAAATCAATAAATAATAAATGAATGGAAGTATCTCCTGGAAAATGTAGTCAGTGAATGGGGTGAAACACAATACATGGAACAATGGGCCAGAATTGACATCAGGCAAATATGTGTAAGCCATTTTCAATGACTTGGCTAATATCAATGGACTTGGTTAGTTAATGTGCAGGAACACCAAGTCAGTAGATCGATGGGGTGAATTTGGCAGAAATGAGGGCTATTTTTAGAAAAGATACATGGCATAAACAAAGATTATTATAGCAATGAGAGCACTGTGGTGCAGCAGATAGTCCTGTAGCCTCACATCAAGAAAATCCTGGGGTTAAACCCCCGGTGGGGTGACTCGGGAAAAATCTGTGTGGAGTTCTGCCCGTGTTCGCACGTGTTGTCTCCTGGTACTCCGGTTTCCTCCCACATTCCAAAGACATGCATGATAGGCTAATTGGTGTTTCTAAAATGCCTGTTAGTGTGTGAATGTGTAAGTGAATGTGTGTGCCCTATGATGGATTGGTGCCCTGTCTAGGGTTGTTCTTGGCCTCGGGCCTAAAGTTGCCAGGTGGGTACCGGCTTCCAAGTGACCCTAAAAAACTAGGATTTAGTGGGTATAGAAAATGAATGAATGAATGAATGAATGAATGAAAGCAATGACACAAAGCACCTCACTTTAACACCAGAAAGCTAGTGTGGATTGATTTCCAACATACACATTCTTCCAGTTATGTGTTAATTTGTAAAATATCTCTCCAGTCAGTGAATGTATTTATAATTACATGAAATCTGACAATTCTATTATGACAAGTATGGTAATCACCCGTCTTTTTAATATAGTCCAGTGATATCCATACTCGTAATACTTGATACCCAAGCAAAAATGACAAATTTGATCAATAGAAGTACCTTAGATTTCTTTTACAGTACATGGCTATCTAATTTAGCCTCTTGATGATGGCAAACTTACACCTAAATATTCTAAGGTTACATTTGTTGAGTGCATAAGGCTGTGTAAGACAGATACAGTGACTATTATGGAACAATGGGACAGATTTGACAAAATCAATAGACATTGACATAGAAAACTTTTTCATTAAATGGGCAAATTTTGATACATCTTGATACGGTTATGTGTTCTTTTGTAAAATAGACATAAAGGTTGAAGAATTACAATACTTTCATGGCATCTGATTGGTTGCACACCGAACTGTAAATTAAACTAGCTGTATTTCAATAGCAGGTACTGTATATACCAGTATGATCTCAGGTGAATTTCCAAACTGTTGTAGAAAGAATGTGCAAGGAAAACATTCATCAAAAGACACACAAATGCATGAAAAACCGCCCTGTCTTCGGACAGTCCCAGGGGACAGAAGGATATATGCTTGTTCTGCTCTGTGTTATCACAGACAACAGTGAGCTGATCCCTACAGTCAATACCCAGAGAGCAGGAAGGTGTTGACTCTCCCACTAATCCGTCATGTCTGCTAGAAGAACTGTTGATCCTGGTGACGTAGCACATAGTTTTACTGTGCTTATTATAATATACATCGTCAGTTGAAGCCTGTTGTTTTAATATTTTTAGCATCAGTCATTTTAGCATCAGTGGCTATTTTCTGACAGAAGCAAGGTTAGATTGATCACATGGTTATATTTATATTACACAACTCATGTTAAATTACTAGAGATGAGGTGATCTATATTTAACATTTTCTTTAAAACAATAGACAATTTGGCATCTCCAGTTCACCTAACATGCATGTTCTTGGACTGAGGGAGGAAACCGGAGAACCCAGAAGAACCAGAAAGGTGAACATGCCCACTGCCAACATATTGTATTAAAGAAAATGTTAAATATAAATCATCTAGTCTATAATAATTTAACATCAACCATTATCTCTATTTCTGTTGCATGTCTCACATGCTCATGTGCTTAACAGTGATATCTAGCAAATATATAAAATAAGCACTACTGTGCGTAGGCAGTCTCTATTTACTACATATTTTGCAAAAGAGACAATAGTGTAAAATTCTCCAAGAGAAAGTACACAGGATGTCAAACTCAGGGATCAAACCCAGAACCTCCTTGCTGTGAGGCAATAATGTTGCTGAACAGTTCTTCTAAAGAAAATATTAAATGTAAATAATCTCCAAATCACTATTATCTTAACATCAAACATTCTGACAAGGGATTGGATACTCAACTTAAGCCTATCCCATGAAGAATACATGTGCAGTCAAATATCACAAAGCAATGATGGACAGGATTAGGAATGAGAGGAACAAAGGAAGAGCACTGGTTGGAAAATTGGGAAACAAATTTAGAGAGGGCAGACTGAGATGGTTAGGAAATTAGTATAGGAGGGACAGTGAATATATTGGTAGGAGGATGTTGGAGATGGAGGAGCCAGACAGGAGTCAGAGTGGAAGTCCTAAGAGGAGATATATGAATGTGGTCAATGTAGACATGCAGGTAGCTGGTGTAGGAGCAGAAGATGTAGAGGACAGAGTGAGGTGGAAAACATTGACTCACTGTGGTGACCCATGATTAAAGAGAGGCCGAAAGAAGAAGAAGAAGACGATGGAACATGACATGAAATGTTAAATATAAATTTTTATATGTCAGTATACAAGTGTTTCAATCAAAGTCTCCAGAAGAACTGTGTCTGATACTTCAGTGCAGTAAAAAAATTTTTTACTTTAATTTTGAATTACTGTACAGTCTTAGGCATGTGTTTGCTTCCTTGCATTCTTTAAACATTTATAAGAGAAAATATTAAGAATTTATTGTGAAGAAACCCGTGCCATTTCATGAGCATGGGTTTCTGCATGCTAGGCGAAAATGACATGCTAAATTATCCCAGACAAAGGGTGAAGATTGTGTCAGGAAGGGCATAAAGCTTAAATCATGTGCCAAATCAACTATGCAACTTTTTCATGGACTTGCTTTTTTCTTTTTTATAAAAGTTGATTAAATTAAATTCTACAGAGTGAAAAAGTCGTTCACTCTTGTATATGAAACATTGTCAGTGAAATGTGGTCTGAAACTAACTGTCCACTAGAAAGAAGTGGACCCAGAGCACACTGTCCTAGATGAAGCTGCATCTTTCTTAAAATCTGAATGACAAAAAATTAAGATATATCAATTCCTGGTAAATAGTAGCTGTTTGCCTCCTATTACAACATGTACAATGTATGTCGAGCTAATGCATGTCGTGCGTCTAATTTTGCTGTGCAAGTTCCCATTACTAGCATGCAAACCCCCCTCCTTTTTTCTGATAAAAAAAGATAGAACAGTGTGTGATGCCAGAAGCAAGTGTGACTCACCTGTGCAAACAGATCTGCAAAACCAGTTTGAAATCCGCCATACTGTTCCTCTTCACCTCTTTAACACCTCGTGTACCCATGCAGTACAGTGTATTTCTAAACATACTATTTAAACTATTTTAACATTACTTTTAAACACTACTTGTATTCTCTTTCTAGTCCATAAGGACGATTTAAAAACATCTACAGTATAGCCAGCATAATCCATGCGATTCAATATGCTTAGTCATTCTCATCCTGCATAAAACATTCTCTCTATTTGCAGAGTAATATGGAAATGATACAAGACCAGGATGTAAAACGGAACCGCTGTATCCGCTTTTTATTGGTTTGTTTGTTTTATCCTATTACGACAGGCCGCAAGGGTGTCTCACAAAACGTTCTGTTTGACTCTTCACCTGCATTGCCATTAATCTCCTGTGCTATATAACACTTAAAAACAATTTTAGTGTAATTTTTTTTCATCTTTCGTCTTTTCCCTGCCACCAGGGGTCGCCACAGTGAGTCACTCACATTACGTTCTGGCACATGTTTTACACCGGATGCCCGACCCTACCATGCATGTATTTGGACTGTGAGGGAAACTGGATTACCCACAGAAAACCCACACAAACACAAGGAGAAAATGCAAACACCACACAGAAACCACCCAATCACCCATTTATATTATCTTAAATTATTATTTATATTTCTTTAGTAAACATTAGAAATAAATTATTTAAAAGTATTGAAAAATAATTATTTTATACCCATCGGTTTTTAAAATTGGGTTGACTTTAAGAATGGAGGTCATTTTGCATTTAATCCTTAAATTTAAATAGTAAGTTAAAATGAAACTCAATTACTGTTCTGTTAATATTCATAGTGCATTGAACTTAAATTTGTGTGCAACACTTTAACTTTGGATTTGTAGTAGTACATATTTCACCTGACCAAACCTTAAGGAATGGCCTTTGTGTGATATTGTGAAGCTTATTCGTTTAACACAGTGATATTCATGACACACTAGGTTACATAAGGGTTACATTCAATTTTCTCCCATACACTATTTCTGGAATGTAGGAGTGAACCCAAGGACCAAAAAAAACCCATCTGTCACTAGGAGAACATGCAAAAATACTCACATAAAGAGCTTCTTGGTAATCAAACCCAGAACCGTCTGCCTATGAGGAAACTGTGAAAGAACATCATTATTGAGACATTCTTTTATTTTTTTTCCTATTATTAAAACATTATCAACAACATTTAATAATGCAATTATTCTAAATATACCTAAGACATCTGGTCATTATCCAGGTCATGTCATACGCCGTTATTGGTTAGCCGTGGTTGGCTGTACAGATGAGTCAATTTGTGCTGCATGTAACAATTTGGCCTCTGATAAGCCAGTCCACATCCATTGAGGTATTTTAATCCTGGGCAACATAAGTTAGGAATTGTTATTCATTGCACTCATTGGTGTTCTGAGGGATATATACTGAGACTTCCTATCTCTTGTTGGCACTGCATTTGCCACAACATTGGGTTATGCTGAACCCAACATACACTTTGTTTTAAAAAATAATGGTTTGAGGAACCAGATTTCTGGTCTTCATGAGTATGGCTGTGATCCCTCTTGATCACTTCCAATGGTAACCTATCTATGAGGGTAGTTCCAGGGTGTATCACTCTCAGACTCATAGGAACACCCAGGCTTCCCCAACACAAAATGGCATCAATCCAAGGTAAAGTAATATTATCTAATTTAGTTAATTAAGCATAAACATGGTTCCAATTAATTTAGGAAAGGCCACATTGTTTCTTTAAGTGTTTACAGTTTTCATATCTGCTCATACACTTAATAGAACATACAGTATCTTATAAAGCAAATAGTTAAGAAAACCCTGATGGCAAACACTTCTCGGCTTACTCTGCTATTTGGATTGTAGTTTTGCACAAATCATCCTCCAGTCAAAAGCTGAAAGCTTTATTGTTGATATTTGCATTATTGGCTCTTGCTTCAATGGAATAAGTAAAGCAGACTAACACTCTGCCTCCTTGTGTGTGTGTGTGTGCATGCAGGATTTTGATGTGGTAGTAGACAATAGGGCGATTTAGGGATTTCCTGTCATAGACTGTCATATGAATTGTCCCTGGGCCATCTTGCTTAAGAAGCCTTTGTTGCTGCTTCACTTTGCTGGAAACTAAACTTCCCATAGCTTCTTTGTGCCACCAGTTGAATGCTGGGATTGCATTCCCTTTGTGCTGTGATTTATACAGCTAGCGCGCAGGCTCCGGTGATCTATCCTTAACCGTACACAAAGTCACCTGTGCATCGGATTTGGCCGAACTGGCTTTTAGTGTCTTTCTCTGACAGGGAAGTGAGTATTGTTAGATATAGTCTCTTTTGTGCGCTACCACAAAGAGTATGTTTCAATCATCCATTTGTGTGTGTGGTGTGACTTAAAGGGCACAGACATAAAATTACAGCAGAAAGAATGTGATTGGACGTCTATCTTATCTTATTTACAAACACAATCACATAAAAGACTGGCAATATTAAAAGAGCAGGGGAAAGGGCTATATTAAGTATGGCACACAAAAGTGCAATGATGGCAGGAGCAGAAGCCAAAAGGCTTCAGGCACAGTTCTCTAGTTAATCAGGGAAACAGAGATGTGAATAAAATGTGTGGTGTTTTCTCATGGTTGAGTGATATGTTCTGTAGTTATGACATGATATTTATTTCTTGCATGTCAGTATCCTTGTTTCGGCTTGAGCGGATTTATTCAAGAAAGCAGCTGAGTAAAATAATTCATGAGCTAAGAAAAAGAAATAGAAATAAAGAGAGAAAGAAAGACACATAAAAAACAAGGTCTTTTGACAAGACATCAAACAGCAGTCAAAGGGACTTTCGTTATGCAGACCTGGTTTTCTAAACTTCCTCCTTTTCAATGTTGCCACAACTCAAACCACAGCAGCACATTTATCTCCTTAATGCTGCCATTCTTCAGTCACACTTTATCTACTGTCATACACAATCATCCTTAATGTTGTTAGGTTGCCTGAAAATACAGTAAGATTCCGTTATAAGGTTCCTATTATTTCCAGTGGACCTCCTTCAGGTTACAGAATTTGTGTCTTTGATGTGGGGAATTTGCTCACCTTTACTAGGACCTGAAGACCCTTCTTTCCTCACACTGTCAAAGAATGCCCTTCCTCTGTAAGGTCGGCTCAGTAACACGATCCCAGAGTTGGTCTGAGTGATCCCTTAAAGCAATGACAGATTGTAGAAGCCACCTGATCAAAAACACAGACATATATACTGCAGAGGAAAGGAATTCCATCTGCTTCCCAATATTTTTTCATCCCAGTGTGAGTCCAGTGTTAGAAATTGCACTGTACATTGTTTTGCTAACTGACTTATGCTAAACACGCTTATAAAGGACTCCTGTATGTCAAGTGGCTTTTATTGACATTACTAGTATAATATCTATGCATTTGAATATATAGCTGTACATCTTTAGAATTTTTTACAATACACACTACAAAAGGCTACATGAAGTGCAAATACATGACATTATGAGACAAGGGCAAATATTTACACAGTATTATGTGGAAAGTGCATATTCACATAAACACACCAAGAACACTAAATAAGTACAAAAATAATACCTGTAAACTCTAGCCTCATTACGAGATGCAGTAATTTCATTAGATACAGTCGCGGCAAGAACAAAGAAAAGCGTATAAGCAAGATGAGTGGTAGATAATATGATAATTACAATGTCTCTAAGGGCAAAGTACTGAACATGAGGTAATGCTCTAACTTTAAGTTCACACAGTTGACAGTGTGCTTAAACATGTTAAGAATAAATTGCAGAAGAACATGCTGTTTCACTGAAAATAAACAATGCAAGTGGATGCTAATCATTTGCCAGAAGTGAATATTATCCAGTAACTGCGTGATTTCCCAGAGATATCAACTTTTCTTTATTTATTATTTGCACGTATTTTCTATTTTATCCATATATGAAAGCAGTGGTGGACCAGTGGTTAAGGTTGATCATAAGGTCAGCTGTTCAAGCTTGAGTGCTAACAAGCTGACACTTCTAGGATCTCATATTTTTAAAACAAATTTTCAGAATCTTTTTATTATGAATTCCAGGTAATATCAGTTGAGCAGCAGTGGGGTTATTTTGATTAAGTAATAATAATTAAAAATTTTGATTTCAATACATATAATAGATACGCTTTTTCAAAGTAGAACATGTTCATTAATGTTCTAACGTAAAACAAATGTTAGAACTGAATATTAGAACAATAATTAACATAAAACGAGTTAGTAAAGGGTGGCACAGTGGAATGGGGTAGCACTGTAACCTCACAGTTAGAAAGACCTCGGGTCAATATGGATGGGACGACTGGTAAGTTTGCATTTTCTACCTGTGTTGACGCGGGTTTTTTCTAGGTGCTCTGGTTTAGTCCCACATTCTAATGACATGCATGCTAGGTTGATTGGTGTCCCTAAAGTGGCCCTTAGTATGTGAATGTGTGTGACTGTGTGTCTGTGCGCTCTACGATGAGGTGGCGCAGTAGGATCATTCCTTGTTGGGCACCGGCTGGCCCATGAACACATGTGGATTTAAGATAATTAATGAACGAATGCGTTAGTAAAGTGATTAAATACAATATGTACAAGATTTGATTTTGACAATTTGTGACCTTTTAACCTTACATGTTAAATTTATGTATGTGTAAAATTATTGAACTAAAGGTTGACATACAATTTATTAGCTATTGATTATTGTTTATTCTTGATGCCCATTTTTCTCCTCAAAGGCTCAACTGTGGGTAGATTTTTGTGCCAAATCCTGATCATAATCACCAACATTATATATATTTTTTCCCCTCACAATTAGACATACATTACCCCAGTTGTTAATAAACAAATGCAGTGTAGGTGACCAGAAAACATATTCAGGGTTCATACCATCTGCAATGACATAGAAGTCAGAGTAAATATAAGGCACACTGCAGTTTTTCCTATCGTCCCAACTTTTTCTAATTTGAGGTGTGGGAGTCAATACATTTGCAGATCTTTTTACAAACTGTTTAATCTGTTATTACCCAAATGAGGATGAGTTTCCCTTCTTAGTCTTGCTCATTTCACAGTTTCTTCCTCTTATCATCTCAGGTAGTATAAACGTATAAAAACTTCATGGTTATATCCTGAATGTAATTTCTGTAAAGCTGAATTCTGGCAATTTTCCATTGGAAAAGCGCTATATAAATAAAATGGAATTGATTGGAATTAATGTTTGACGCTGTTAAATCACTCTTGTGTTGTACAATATTTCATTAACATCCAGTATGATTAGTCAGAGTGTAAGACATGAAAAGAC
>JAOUQT010048333.1:0-10883 GCA_025769995.1 Xyliphius kryptos
ATGATTTCAGGGCGCGCCGGGGCCGAGGGTTCCTCTCAGAAACGCTTCATTTCCATTTTCCCGCCTCGAGTTTTATCCAGTCAGACAAAAGGCGGCGCGGGGAGCGACGGACGCCTTTCATCCCGCGCCGCAAAGCTGATTTCTGTAAATCTTAACAGGAAGGCACGACTCTGAGAGACAAGAGTTTTAATTCGGCCCACATATTGTTTGTCTCTCTCTCTGTGTGTGTGTGAGTTGGGGGGGGGGGATGTAAATCAGACTGTAATGAATAACAGAAGTGATGAGACACAAACAGCTGGAGCGTTCAGATCTGCACGGCTCTGGCGATATAAAGCCGCTGCAGTGATCTGTGTGTGTGGATGATTGTACATGGCAACAAGTCACAATGACATCATCATCATCATCATCATCATCATCATCTACACAGTCAGCAAGTTCAGAAGGCTGACGTAAGAACTAGCAAGGTTTAACTAACCAGTGTAAGCAGCCCAACAAGTCAGATCAGCAGAAGTACAACCAACCCGTTTAAAAACTAAAGTGGAACTAAGCAGAGTTAACCTGTTTATGAACGAGATGTACATAGACTTAATCAGTTAGTATTGAAATAGCAGTTAGTTATTATCTGTACTACTAACTAGTACAATGCTAGTTATTGTATGTTGGTGGGTGGAGGTTTTAGGGGAGTGGCGTATTCTCAGTCCGGCAGTTATGATCGGGTGTTTAAAGAATTTCAGCAGGTCACATCACCACTATCATAAGCATTACCATCAGCATCACTGCCATCATCATCACCATCATCATAAGCATCACCACCATCACTACTATCATCATAACCACCATCATCATCACTAACATCATCATCACCATCATCATCATCATAAGCAGCATCACCATCATCATAAGCATCACCATCATCACTACCATCACTACCACCATCATCATCATAAGCACCAACACCTTCACCAGCAGCACCACCACTATCATCATCATCACTATCATTACCACCACGTGTTTGACCGAGTTTGTACAGAGTTGAGAATCCTCCACCGTGCCTGTAGTTCAGGGTGATTGGATGCTGGATGGCAGGTCATAGCGTTGCTCTATTCTGTAGGTGCTTAATCTGTAGTTCTACAATAGATTTTAGGTGGTTGACATGAGGACTGGCGTATGTAAAATGATAACAGTTTGGACGTGGTACCGTATCCGCCCACCTCCCTGCGTCTCACTGTGTTTTGTCCTGCTGCTCCGCAGGCCTCCGTCACTGCACTGTTGTGGCTCCACCGCGGTTTGGCCTGCGGGGAACCCACTTGGCAGCAGTTTTGATGCGGCCGTGCGCGCGCTTGGACGTTGGCAGATGGAGTGTCTCTCGGCCGGGTGGCCCTCCTGTCTGTGTTCGCTGCTTCTCGCGTCTTTATCTAATCCATGCACACCCGCGTGTTATGGCGGCGCACCGTGGGATGTGCCGGATTGATTGTGGCGCGCCCGAATGCGCCGGTCCCTCGCCGATTTGGCATGTGTTATGGATTAGGCCTCGACTTTGAACAACTTGTAGTGTTTGGATCCCAAACAAAGGACACATTTAATCCAGCGACAAGTTTGTTTGTGGGGTGTGGGATCTCTGGCGCACTGCTACGTCTTGCCGTCGCGTAGCCATGATGATTATAGTTTTCGGTGGTTTAGATGGAGAACGGGTCAGAAGTTCTGAGTTCTGAAGTGTCAGGTGGGATCAAAACGGCGGGAACGGTGACATGAGTGTCGTCGGAGGTCAGAATGTTGTCAGGATGATGTCACAGTGCGACGTGGTTCAGAGTGTGAGGTCTTATTTAATGATCGTAAAGGTCCCGTCTTTAAACACATACAGAGATGAAATCATGCAACTGGGGCGACGTAGTTCCACCCTCATCCTGATGGAGGATCAGTGAACGACACAAGGTGGAGCAATAAAATAGTGTACACCCAATGTGACTCCGAATGATCCACCACCCTAATGTGTAGATACTACAGAACGGAAGCGTGGAACTTCATGTTTAGGTTAGGTCTTGGTGATGTAACATGTGTGTGGTGGGGGGGACCTTTGGTTGGGTTTTGTGATGTGTGCGTACCATGGCCTTCCAGAGAGGCACATTCCAAAGTAATAACAGAAGGTCCTTGGCTGATGATGTCACTGTAAAAGTACGTATGATTGGCTGATTTCATAGGTGGTCTCGTGAGTTTACACAGAGCTGACATTTATCTTCCTGCACAGAGTCGTGTGCAAAACTACTGTTTGGGCCACGTCAGTCATCGTGCACAGTGGCTGCAGGGTGGTGGGGTCCTAGGTTACCCGCTTGGTTTTTAAATGCATATTGGTAGACTAGTGGCTTAATCGTTAACACATTCACCTATCAGCGATAGGGAATCCCGGTTTGAATCCCAATCAGGGTGGACTTTGCATGTTCTCCCCGTGTCTGCGTGGGTTTCTTCCCATATTCCAAAAACATGAAGGTAAATTGAATGCTCTAAATTGCCCTGTATAGTGTGTGTACCCAGTAATAGATTGGCGCCCTGTCCTGGGTGTATCTGCCCAGCGCCCGAGACGTTCTCCCATGGATGGCCATGGGGAACCCCCCCCCGGGACCCTCATAAATGAATAAGCGGAAGATAATGAATGAGTGTTGGTAGACTAGCCGTTACGCACTCTGTGATTTGCTTATTTAGCAAAATAAAGTTTTTGCGTCTTCATTTGTTTTTGGGAAGCAAAGTGGCGCTGCGAGATCGGACACATTTAGTCAGAGTTCCTCTCTGCTGTTGACGTGAAACTCGTAGCATTGCGTTGCGCCTCACAACGTTAGCATTACGTTGCTGTTTTAGCTGGTCGCATTTTCGCTTCAGTATTAAGTGTTTGGGTTTTTTTGCCGCAATCTCTTCAGCCTTATAATGCTTCTGTTTAGGAGGCATGACACCGTGGCTGCCGTTAGATATCGGACACAGTTAGGAAGTAGTGATTTTGTCACTTCCTGCCATGTTCAGTGGGACTGGCCTGCATCATCCCCTCCTCTGTACCTGCACGCTTATCTCTATGGAGATGACATGGCAAAATGGTCATGTCATACCCTGCAGTGTAGCCCTATGCCAATTGCGATTAGAGACACACAAAGTGCCTCCTATGGTGGATATATCTTTTGATGTTTAGCCCAAAAAAATGGTATCATTATATTAGGCGTCATGTGGACGCTGACCCCGTGGCTGTGTCCCTCTCTTGCCGCTGGCAAGCTTCTGAAAAGGTGCGTAGAGAAAGCTGGCAATTAAACAGCAATCTCTGTGTACAATGTGGGAAAACAGGTGGGGGTGTTGACTTAAAATTAATTGAAAACATGCCTGGAGGTGTGGAACGTGAGACACTGTCAGTCAGGACCAAACGCGCGCGCGAGGGCTAATCAGCGGCGTTAAATACAGATGCAGGAGCCGTCACCGAGCCGTGAGAGGCCTGTCAATCATGCTCTCGAATAGTGTGTGTGTGTGTGTGTGTGAGTAAGGACCACACACACCAAAGGTGGCACTTAGCCTCTGATTTACTATGTAATTGAAGTGTGCAAGGTCCACTGTAAAGTGTGGTGGAGGATGTTTGTGGTGTGGTGTATGTGGAGATGGGAGCGTTCCGGTTTGAAGCATAGGTGAGGTCTGACACTGATGTTGGGTGAAGGGGGATTGGCTCACAGTCTGTCCTCCTCTTTGTCAGATGTAGAGGGTGGGTATGTGAGCGGGTGGGTCGAGGTTTAGGGGAGTTTACTTTGTCTTTATGACATGTGAAGCATTCAGGACCAAACAAGGGCCTTCCCTAAAAACGTTGGAAGTATACAGTAGTCCAAAGTAAGGCAGCATGGTGGCATAAGTGATGTATTTTGTATTCTGTACGAACAGCCAGAGGAGTGTGTCCTCCATGCATAACACATTTGTGCAGTGAAACACACACACACATACCCTAATCCTAATCCTACGACTGGCCCATGTGGTAGCATGTGAACCCCTCAGCAGTGGGGGTGCAAACACATCCTCCCCGTGTCTGTGTGGGTTACTTCCCAGAGTCCAAAAACATGGATTCAAGGTGAATCAGCTGTGGTAAATTGCCCATCGTGGGAGTGAGTGAGCCCATCGTTCTGGGTGTATCCGCTCAGTGCCTGAAACAATGTCCTCCTGAACCTGGAGG
The DNA here is from genome assembly GCA_025769995.1 of Xyliphius kryptos. Lineage (NCBI taxonomy): Eukaryota > Metazoa > Chordata > Actinopteri > Siluriformes > Aspredinidae > Xyliphius > Xyliphius kryptos. The sequence continues at coordinate 4,187 of JAOUQT010048333.1, forward strand.
AGGATTATATGTTTCATTTTGAATGTGTGTGATTATGGGGTGGAACTGAATAATTTGTATTTAAAATGTATGGAGTTTCTAAATGATTCAAGATGGTTGTGTGATTGTTCCTGTTAGTGGTTGAGGAGTAGTAGGGGGGGGGGGGGGGTGCAGTTGTGTTGTGGTAATTTGATTTGGTGACGGTTGAGTCTAATGCCTGTCCTGGTGTCTTACTGTCCCATTGTACAGAAAGGGTGGTTCATTCTGTTTCTGTAGAGATTGGTAGCTTGGTGGTCAGGGTGTTGGACTATCAAGCAGAAGATTGAGGGTTCAATTCCCACTAAAGATACTAATGTGTTTAGTATCTTTAGTGGGAAGACCCTTAACCCTCATTGCCCAAGGGGGCTGGATCAACCCTGAGTTATGACCACAACCAAGTTGGGATACCTGTAAGTTACTTGGGATAAAAGCGTCAGCTAAATGACCAAATGTAATGTAAATGTGCTGTGAAACCTTAAGTAGGAGTGTGGGGGGATCCTCGTGCCTATTAAAGGGAGAACAATGTGGTTGCTGGGCAGCTGAGTGCCAATTTATTGCTGGATACAGAAACCTCCAATAATTATTAAGCAATTTAGAGAATTCAATTTGGCTTAAATCCATGTTTTATTTTTGGACCGTAGGAGGAAACGGTAGAACCTGGAGGAAACTTCAGGACACGGGGAGGAGAAGCCACTGTGTGTACCGAAATGTGTAACAGCCTTAATGTGTTGTTCATCATCATAATGTGTTTGGATGAGGAAGGTGAGGCACACAGCTTGGTTTCTGAGGTGACTGGAACCATGCTGCTGTAAGGAGGAACCAGGAACTATGCTAAGTGCCTCACAGCACCATGGAGGGTCTGTGGGCTAAATAGGTGATACTCAGTGGCCCTGGTCGGGTGATGGTGGTGCAGGTGATCAGGAGGAGGGTTGTGTAAGGTGTGTAACGGTAGCAGGTGCAACATGTTGTGTTCTGTTGTTAGGAGGAAGTGATGGATGTTAGAGTGTAATGAAGTTACACACACATGACGTGTTTGCATAACCTGAAGGTTTATTTCTGTCTGTGTTTATTCAGGTGGAAGAAACAGAACAGAAGAGTGGAATCAGAATCCCGAGCGGAGCCGCGGTGCTCTTTGTGTCGCGTTTGTGTCCTGGCAGCCCCACCGAAGTCCGAACAGGAACCAAACAAAAACACCTCATTTGTGCAGGTGACCATTAGAACCCTTATGTGTGATGTGCTGGTGCAGTCCTCACGGTGCGTTGTGCATGGGCTCAGCATCGTCACTGCAGTCTCTGTGAGATCAAAAGCACCGCCGCGGCAACAAGAACCATCAGCACGGAGAAGGTTCTCAGGGTAGAACTGGATGTCCAGCTAGATGATGTGAGAGAAGTCCCGGTGCTGCGCTGAACTCTGCTGTCCTGTGTGAGAGAGAAAGACAGAGAGAGAAGGTCAGAAAATGTAATGGGAAGTTGTTGGAAGGACGGCCTGATGATGTCATCATTTTGAGCCGTTGTGTGACTGTGCCGGCGCTGTGGGTGATTGATTAGTGAGTGAGAGTGAGCTGCTGATGATGTGATCACAGTGATGCAGTTGAATTGTATGTGTAACTGAATGTGGTAAAGATTGAGAACGTCAGGAGGTGATGCTCGATGGACAGTATGGGGTTGGGGGGGTGGGGGGTGTATGTGTAATCAGTTCCTTTGGTTGATTTCAGAACATGAAGTGGTTAATTCTATAGAAGTTGTTCACACAGTACTTTGTCAGTCTGCTGCTTCTGACAGCTCCACTTAAGCTCCGCCCTCTGGTCCATCTGCTAAGGCTAGTGATTGGGGGAATCAGCATATTCATTGGAATTGCTTTCTGATGGGATGTTGGGGATGCGTGATGATGACATCCCAGAGTGCTTAATCAATTTCAGCCAATTGCTGGTACGTGACGATGATTCAGGGCTGGTGTGTGATTAATTATTTGAGTTGCAGGTGATGTCATTTCCTGTGGCGTAAGCTGTAGGAGTTCTGAGTGAGGCGATGGGTCCTCTGAGCAGTCCACATTTTGGTGGTCCGAAATTCAGCGAAGAAGAACTAGTGCTGCCGAAGTTTAGCATCTTGGTGCTATGAGTGGCCTCTACGTGAGTATTTGTGGTTTGGCCGTTCATCCTCCCTGTGGTTCCCTGTGGCCTCCTGCGGAAGGTGCTCTGCCCATGGGCCTGGGTTCCATCACTCTACTGCAGGTGAGTGCTGACGTGCTGGAGGTAGAAAGGAGATCAAACCACTACCAGAGGCAGGCTTTGTGCAGTCATTTGGTAGTGTGATTGATTGTGTGGCACTAATGTTGTGTGATCCCTTCATGTTCTCTGTCTTGTTTGTCCTGCAGAAGACCGGTGTTTATTTTCAGGCGAATGAATCGTCTGTCATGTATGTTTCTTTGGTGTATCTCTCAGTTCTTCTCTAGGAGAAGGTGTGCTCCAGCCGGCTTCTTTAACTGGCGGCATGTTCTGCGATGAAGCATTTAAAAAGGAGCTGGGCTGAAGGTATGTGGTGAGATCCAGATGCTTTGCATAGATAGTTTAAGGCACTACACAATGGAAGTGTGCATGAAGGGAATGTGTTTGTGGAGGAGCACCTGGTGTGTTTAGTGACCTTTTCCTGTCATTAGTGTAGCGTGTCCAAGCAGTTGGGTGCTGTAGAGAGACATTATGCTTTCTGTACACAACAGCTTTGATACAAGTGGAACACTGCTGCACCAGCACTTTCATCCAAGTAGGTTGGAGATGGAATAGTCATTCTACAGCTCCTGTCTGGACATGCTACACCAATGACCGGGAACGGTCACTAAACATACCGGGAACACATCCATTGTGTAGTGCCTTACGCTAACAGATTAAACTTTGCTTTTTATCCACTCTCTTAAAAACAGAAAGAAGTAACCAGTCATGCAGCACCTCACTGAACCACCCTACAAAGAAAAAAGGAAATGTAGAAAACGTGCCAAATACCCCCACAGTACAGTAGGTGATTGAGGTGGTTGCGGATAGATGATGCAAAGCACCAGAAACACGACTGCTATTCCACACAACACACACATCACAACAGTGACTGCAAATGTTAACCGAGCGAGGGTTCAGAGGCAAGGTTCTAAACATTAACCAACATACTGTGACTACACAAAAATGTGAGTGTCTCTACCTCGCACTCCTCTCTGTGGGTCAGACCTCGAACCAAAAATTTTAACCCTCCAAAGTGGACAGTCAGCACCGACCAACAATCACAACTTCCACTCGATCGCATTGGAGAAAAGTGTAGCTGGGAAATAACAAAGTACCCGTTTCCCCAAATACACACAGCTACACAATCACATCAGAGTGACACTGTGACCAACTCAAGATAAACAATGCAATCTGACAAACATCACTGACCATTGGACAGCCACCGCCTTAGGATGCTGCTGTCGGACCGGACCGGGTCACTCCGGGCCATCCAACCAACTCATCATGTGAGTGACTCACACAGACACGAGAAACACAAGTTCCCAGTGATACTTATCACACTAAAGTTTGTTTCTCAAACACACCTCACAGCTGCACTGTTGACACCGTACACTCAGTTTAGCCACCACACAGAGGGTGCCGTTACAGATTCACCTAAAGCAGCGCCGCTCAAGGTCAACCACCCACCACAGCACATGCCTAGTTCCTCATTACAGACTCAGCATTTCTTTCTACAGTGTGTACCATTTCACAGCCGACTTATCTGGAACTATTGGTCATTCCGATGGAAATCTACAGCCACGCTGTTATTTTTCAAAGACTTGGGCAGAAGGAGGACACAAGGGGGGTGGGGGAGGACACACAAATCCGAAGTACACAGCGAGTAGGGCATGTAACTAGGCGCCGAAACGCATTTTCATTTCACACTTCAGCAACTTTTTTTTTAACATTCTATAAACAACACCCAGACTGAGACACACTGACCGACTAATCCACACACCTACAGGCAGGCAGACAGACTGCACCAGTCCAGGTGAAGTGTGTAGTCAGCAGTGTGCCATCTTCTTTTCCAAATCGCTCACACCCCGCCATACTGTATTGTTCCCTAACAATCCTAATAATCCTAATAATCAGGATAGAGCTTCAACTCACTTCACCCTTCAGAGAAACCATAAGCCGTATCTTCCAATCTGATCAGCCCCTCCAATCCATCGCACTTGGATGTGTCTAATCTTTCAACCTGAACCGATCATGACCTCACACCGGCCCGAGACTACACAGCTTCACAAACAGTCCCATAGAACGACATCACCACCACCATCCAAACACACACCTACACCCAAGGCTACACCCCCAGACCACCCTTCATTCCCTCTACACACATCGTACGAGGGGGTCTAACCTGCTTCAACCCGGAGATCTCGCCCTTCTGCAGCGGCTGCTTCAGCGATGGCGTCACGACGGACGAGTCCTCCACCGGCCGACCTCGCAGGAAGTGCTTTCCGGCTTCGTAGATGTCCACCTCGATCATCTTGCCTTTAAACTCCGCCTGCTTGGGAACCAGGACCTGATGGAACACAACATGGTTACTTTCAATAAACAAAATCCAAACATCTCCACGTTTCAATATTCACTTGGCATTTAAGGAGAAAGATGATGCTCAGTACTGCAATCACACTGACATGGTGGTGCAGGTGGGTTTTTAAACCCACTCACTGTACACTATTACACACCTCCACCTTGTGATGAACGATAACAAATGACTAACACCACATCTGTGTCACTGCAACTCCACCATCATCCTCCTCCTCCTCCTCTGTCACACCTTTAGAACGTACCACAGACCACAGCAGCTCCAAACGGACGGATCGAGGTGGCGCACGCATGGAGACACGGCCAACAGAGCCCACCTGAGGGCTCACGTCCCGCTTAAAACGCACACCCCACAATCAATGGCTCCCATAATGGAGTGTGGATGGAGGCCCTCAACCCAACTGGCCCTTTATTTATAGGCTCCTCACAGGATAGGTTTAAAGAACAATGCACGGCGCCACCACCTGTCCTGCTGAGATCCAGACGGGAGGGTAGTAAGGCCGATGTCTTACCACCCACACCATCACAACACTGTTAGTGCAAACCTGAGAATGATCCACCACTTACAATGTAGCCAATCACAATTCAATCATTACTCCAGAGATAACACTCCTAGTACCCCACCCTCCCAACCCTCACCAAGCAGGATCCTCAAACACGTTCCGCCACAACTTCCGTTCGGATGTTCGACACCACCAACTTGCCAACCAACTGGTGGAACGCAGATCGTCACCCAAGGACGAGGGGCGGAGATGCATCGCAGACAAAAGGCAGAGGGGGGTGGAGCTTTCACCAACACCTTTTAACAGATGACAAAGCCAGCCACATTTAAAGGCATGTACGTTTAGAGACCGGCATCTCGTCCAAATCCCAATTTACGGTTGGTACTAGTTCAGAGGACAACATTCCCAGGAGAACAATCAATCAATCCATAATTACACACCCCTGAGTGAGCACAGTGGACCTTTGAGGACAGGAGAACCCTGAGACTCCATGACAGGTGTGTCCACACTTACACCGTAGCTGCTGCTGCCGATTCTCACCCACCCACCTGTCCACCTTTGCAGCTAGATGTATGAGGACGTGTGGGTAAAGCAGCGTGTCCTGTGCCTGGCGCCTCGGTCCATAGAAGACAAGAGCATGTTTACCTATTTGGAACCATGATTGCAGATATTCTGCCAATTCTCATGGGCGGAGCCACTGGCACTCAGACTCTGACTATTAATCACAACATGGAACAAATCTTGGAGCAGCTCTCAGTTTTGGCAACAAGTTTGAAAAACTTGGACACATCAGAAAAAGCATTTGCACTACAGTCCTGCAGACACACGCCTAAAGAAAACTAAGTCGTACCTGCTTTTCATGTACGTACATACACCAGTTTGAAAACGATCAAACAAATGTAAGCCAAACTTCACGACTCATAGTGTATGACCTCACATCCTAAGTAGTTCTCCCTTCGCTACGTTAGCAGTACCAACTCCTATGGTAGGTCCTACTACAACAGTATGAAGGGTGTGTCTGTGAGAAGGTCCACCCATTTCAGTTACATCATTATTTACGAGGCTCAGTTACCAATGTTGGACACAATCCACAAAGCCATACGGACAAACCACAACAGAGGGAAGTGTCCAGCATTAGGTAGCGGAAGCTCAGTGGTTAGGGTGTTGGACTATCAATCAGAAGGTTTCTGACATCATCACGCACACACACCCACACATAGTGGACGGAACACGGCGGCATGCACGGGCGCTAATCTGGGACCGGTCCAAATGAGCAGTCTAGCAACTTTTTAAAGAGGTCATTTTTCATATATGATGTCACACCATGTTTACAGTTGAGGGTGAATGTGTCCAAAAAGGTCGTGGGATAAAACTATTGGAAAGACCGCAGTAGAACCTTCAGTGCAAGGGTGTTTATTTCTAGTTGAACATTTTCTTCAACAAAATTAGCAACACAACAAAACTAGAATGATTCCACTCACAAACACAAGTGATCCACCATTCTCTTTTACTCTAAGGACACGATTTGGTTCCACATTCAACACACCATTCTTCCCTCAAAGAAAGAAATTGGCCCTTAAATAGGCTACTACTGGCC
>JAOUQT010048348.1:0-10882 GCA_025769995.1 Xyliphius kryptos
AGGCAAGGATAGCTCATAAGTAAAAAAGCTATGGCCTGATGATAACGGTTGTCTCTCGTCTTGTCTACAGCTGCTTACTTCCACCTAGGCAACACAGTCCACGTCACTTGTGTGCCGTATGCTACCGCCCAGCTTTCCCCTAGGGCTGGCGCCGGTAACATTTTGAGGGCTCATCCGGGATCAATTGGTGTGAAGCTACCACCTGGTAAAGAGTGCAAGTCCTATGTTTGAGGTGTCTAGAACTTCAGGGAAGGCTCCGTTCAAGTGTCATCCAAAGAGTATCTACCACCATTGAACATCATGGCCACTAATGCACCACGGCGGGAGCTGGTCGTAAAAATTCAAAGACAGCTGTCACGGTTGAGCACAAATCAGCTACAAGCCATTGTTCACTCTATCGACAGCGGTGATGCAACAGCCAACATTGGGGAGTTGAATGAAACCGACTTGTATGAGCTAATAGTCGAATATGTGAGAAGTGAAGCGTTGAGGTCCCTAGAAGATGAAGGCATGTCACAGCTGCCTCTTCTGAATGACCTATGTAGTAAGTCTGCTACCACGCAGAGAGTTTAAACTTTATGGTGGACAAATATCAGATACTGGTTCAGATGTTTCTTTTGGTAACCTATGTAAACAAATTGATGAAGGGTTACAAGAAGGGTTTAATGAGTCTGAAGTTATTAAGAGTGTGTTTAAAATAACAAAACCTGGAACATTTAAAGAAATGCTAACCAGCAAGTGTGATTTAACTATCGATGAGCTTAAGAGGTTTGTTCGTTCTCACATTCGTGATAAAAACAGTACTGAACTTTTTCAGGAGTTATCTAATGCTAAACAGTCAGATAAGGAAAGTCCACACCAGTTCTTCTATAGAATAATGAGCTTAAAACAATGTGTAATTTTTGAATCGCAACAAGCTGGTACTGGATTTAATTATGATGTGAACCTTGTAAAAGGTACTTTCCTCCATACGCTTTATCAGGGGTTAAATGAAAAAAATGAACATGTGAGACGTGACTTAAAACCTTACCTGAATGACCTACAAATCAGTGACGACTTCTTACTTGAACAAATCACTAGGTCTACCAGTGAAGAAGCTCAAAGACAAAAAAGATTGAGTACAACTGTTAAGACCAAAGCAGTGACTGTTGCAGCTATTGACAGTAGTGACGGTACTAAGGGTATTAGAACGGACAAAGAACAACAGACTCAGTTAGATGCTATTAGAGAACTGGCAGTACAAGTGTCCTCATTGACTAAACATCTTACCCAAATGACCAGACCATCTGACAACCCTGTACCTATTGATTATATACCGCAAAGACACAGCTCACAGGTACCAGTGGACACACGAGGTAAATGCAAATTATGTGTACAGCAAAACAAAGCTACTTGTCAACATTGTTTTGTATGTGGTCAAATAGGACACAGAGCCATAGGCTGTCTTCAACCAAAGGTGTCGGGAAACGCAAAGAGGTCACTGTTGAGGGGCAGCCAGTGACCGAGACAGCCCATGTGCCCCTATCTAACAGTCATTCCTGCAAACTGCAAAAACCAACTGCAAAAACAAAGTCAACTCAACTACCACGAAAGAAACTTGCACAGCTTATAGGTAAAAGATGCATGGTTTCATGTGCACTCAATGGTACTCCAATTCAGATGTTACTTGATTCAGGAGCACAAGTGACAATGGTGGGTAAAGCATGGATGAAAAAAACATTTCCTAACATCCCTATTCAATCACTTGCAACCCTTTTGCCAGACAAATCACTTGAAATTTCTGCTGCAAATGGCACAGATGTTCCCTTTGAAGGATGGATAGACATGGAACTCCAAGTTTTGAGCCAGAGTTATGGAAGTGTCACCATCCAGGTCCCAATTCTTGTCTCCAAGGACTGTCTCAGTCATCCTATCTTAGGCAGTAATGTCATTGCTGAAATAATCCAAGTTAACAAAGAAAGTGACTGTAATATTACCTGTATACTCAAAGAAGCTTTATGTGTTAATGACGATACCGCTGAAGCTTTAGTGTATGCACTTAAGATGTTGACCCCAGCTGACAATTGTATTGAGCACCAGATGAAAACTGGTAAAAGAAATGTCATGGTATACGCTGGTACAAGCTGTGAAATTCGGTGCAGAGTACGAGGAACGCCAGCAGGTGGTACAATGCTTTTTCAACCCAGTGTGGAAAATCACTCTCCTGATGGTTTAGATTTGTTCCCTGTAATTGTAGCTGTTCCTAATGGTTTAACAAAGATTGTCAAAATTCCGGTTCAGAATACCACTAAACATGACATTTATCTTCCAAAAAGAACTGTTCTTGGTACACTAGAAGAAGTAACAGAAATAAGACCAGCTAACTTTGCTTCAGACATTTCAGAGTCTCAAACTTCTGTGAACATGTGTTCTTCTAACCTAAGTCCCAATCAGACAAACAGTGACAAGCTTCAAACAAAGAATACAAGCGAAAGATAGCATCCACCAGTCGATTTGTCTCATCTTGGAGAGGACGAACAAAGAGTTGTGAAAGACCTGTTATTTGAGGAGTGTGATGTTTTTGCAAAAACTGAGTCAGACATTGGCTGCATTCCGAGTTTACAACTCAAAATCAACCTGACGGACAATGTCCCAGTCCAAACAGCTTACAACTCAGTTCCCAAACCATTGTATAAGGAAGTGAAAGAATACGTCCAGAAACTGCTTGACCATGGCTGGATTAGAAAGTCCACATCACCGTACTCCTCACCAGTAGTTTGTGTCAGGAAAAAGGACATGTCTTTACGTTTGTGTGTTGACTTCAGAGGACTGAATCGTAAAACTGTTCCTGACCGTCATCCACTTCCACGCATTCAAGACCTGCTGAATAACTTGGCAGGCTATTCATGGTTCTCAATATTGACCAAGGCAGTGCGTACCATCAGGGGTTCGTAGAAGAAAACTCCAGGCACTTTACCGCTTTCAGCACACCTTGGGGGTTATATGAGTGGAATCGTCTTCCATTTGGCCTAACCAATGCCCCAGCAGCGTTCCAGAGATGCATGGAGGGAGTACTTGAAGGGTTAAGGGATGAGTGTTGTTCTCCTTACTTAGATGACATTTTGTGTTACTCTAAGACTTTTCCTGACCACGTAAACGATTTGAGACGTGTTTTACACAGACTTCGAGAACTTGGTGTTAAATTACGTCCTAACAAGTGTGAATTGTTTAAAAGGCAGATTAGGTATGTAGGTCGGCTTGTGACTAATGAAGGTGTCCAGATAGACCCAAAAGATCTTGAAGCGGTTTACCAGATTAGAGACAGAGAGCCGAAGAATGTTGGAGAAGTAAGAGCTCTCCTTGGTTTCTTAGGTGACTACAGAACATTTATTCAAGATTTTTCTAGATTAGCAAAACCACTGTTTAAGCTAATTGAGAGTCCTGGTGAGTTAGATCGCAGACCAAATAATTGCAGACCAGACAAGAAAAAAAAAAAGGTAAAAGTAGTGGTCAAATCCCTTCAAAGACGCCAGTTGAATGGACACAAGAACATGGAGCGGTAGTATCACGCTTTGTTGAAATGCTGACTAGTCCACCTATTCTTGCATATCCAGACTTTGATTTACCCTTCGTCCTCCACACCGATGCTTCGAATGAAGGCCTTGGAGCCGTACTTTACCAGCAACAAGGGAATAAATTACGTGTCATAGCCTATGGTTCCAGAACTCTGACACCAGCAGAAAGAAACTATCACCTTCATTCTGGGAAACTTGAGTTTCTTGCGCTGAAGTGGGCAATCTGTGATAAGTTTAGGGATTACCTTTACTATGCTCCAACTTTCACAGTGTTCACGGATAATAATCCCCTTACCTACGTTCTGAGCACGGCCAAGTTAAATGCAGTAGGGCATCGTTGGGTGGGTGAATTAGCAGACTTTCATTTTGCTATCAAGTACCGTCCTGGAAAATCAAATGCAGATGCTGATACACTGTCCAGATACCCCATCCAATTGTCTAAACACTTATCTGAATATACAGAGGTACTGCCACCAGAGGTCATTTCTGCCATTTGGCGAGGAGAGGAAGCAATGCAAGACGGTGAAGTACCCTGGGTTGCTGCATTACAGCTGAACTCAAACCCAAATGACACGGTTCAAGAAGGGACACCGGTATTCTCTACTGAAGACATCAAAACAGCTCAACAGAAGGATGCGTCAGTTGCAGAGGTGATACAGTTAAAAAAGAGAGGATGGATTCCTAATGAAAAGGATAAGAAACGAATGACTCGTGATATAAAACGACTTGTACATGAGTGGACCAAACTAAAACTTGATAAAGGAGTGCTGTACAGATGTGCTGGACAAAGAAAACAGTTAGTTCTTCCAAATAATCTAAGAAAAACTGTTTTGAAACACTTGCATGATGACATGGGACATATAGGTGCTGATAAAGTTATTCACTTGGTGAGAGAACGCTTTTTCTGGCCCTACATGCAACGTGAAATTGAAGATTACGTCATTCGTCAGTGCACATGTGTTAAACAAAAAAAACCTTGTGTTTCAGAGAGAGCACCAATGAGCTCAATCACTACCAGTATGCCATTTGAACTAATTTCAGTTGATTACCTACACCTTGAGCCAAGTAAAGGAGGCTTTGAGTATATTTTAGTGCTTATGGACCACTTTACACGTTTTGCGCAGGCTTACCCAACTAAAAACAAGTCTGGAAAAACTGCCGCCGAAAAGATCTTTTATGATTTTATTCCCAGATTTGGATATCCTGAGAAACTCCATCACGACCAGGGTCGAGAGTTCGAAAACCATTTGTTCCAAAGACTTCAACAGTTAGCAGGAATAAACCATTCTCGAACAACTCCCTACCACCCTCAGGGAAATCCTGTCGAACGCTTAAACAGGACACTGTTACAGATGTTACGCACTTTGCATGAAGAAAAGAAATCAGAGTGGAAAGATCATCTACCGCACATCCTTCATGCCTACAATTGTACCAGACATGAAGCGACAGGATATTCACCATTCTTTTTACTGTATGGTCGAACACCAAGACTACCAGTAGATTTACTTTTTGACATCAAATCTGAAAATGAGTGCAAATCAAGACAAGAATATGCTGAAAAATGGGCTTCTCGTATGCAGGAGGCGTACAAAATTGCTTCTGAAAACAGCAAAAAAAGCTCAGCAAAAGGAAAACAAATTTATGACCTACGTACTAAAGGTATCCCATTACAACCAGGAGACAGAGTACTAGTACGAAATCTTTCAGAACGTGGAGGTCCAGGTAAACTAAGAGCTTATTGGGAGAAGTGCGTTCATCGAGTTGTTGAAAGGGTAGGAGATGGACCTGTATACCGTGTTCAAGCTGAGACAGGAAATCGCAGCCTTCGAGTCTTACATAGAAATCTTCTGTTACTAGCCAATGATTTACCACTTGAAGAAGAATGTACAAATTTGAATAGTAAGAGACAAAATCAGAAAACCAAATCAAGACGAATACAGGAAGCTGCTGAGCAAGAGTCATGTGAGTCGGATGAAGAGGAGGAATACACATATCACTGGCAACGTGCACCTGTGTATAATCTGAGACCAACGCATACACCTCAACCACAGTATGATCTTAGAGCTGCAGCTCCTGAATTTCAACCTGTAAGACAGTATATTCAACCCACTAAATCACAAGAGCAATGTGTACGGCCGACAGTCGAAATTCAACATCCCAAAGTACCAATTGTAGCTGTTGTACCAGATTCAGCACCAAGGAGAGAGGAAACTGTCAGAACACCAGTTAAGGGGATATCTGTACCTGAGGAAAGTAATCCCATCGATGATGTGAGAGAAACTGGTTCAGTTATTGATAACGACTTGGATACTGTTGAATCAGGTGTTCAGGAATGCGACAATGTACCTGAAACAAACACTCAAGAAGAGAATGTCCCAACGGTACGAAGAACAACAAGAACTTCAAAACCAAGAGGAGTGTTCACTTACAACCAGTTTGGGCAACCATCGTATCAACCTTGGAATGCTGGAGCAAACATGATGCTTGCTTGTGCAAATTACCCCATGTTCTTTTACCCGACCCAACTGGACACAGGTTATTACCATACTCCAGCATGGAGATGTTAGACTTGATTGAGTAATTTATTTACTTTACAAAAGGACCATACGTACAGAAGCTGAGTGACTGCGTATTGACCCGACTTTTACACGTTGGTACAAGATGCCGGAGTCATCTTTTAAAGCAGGAGAGAGTGTAGTAGGTTGAAAAAATGCTACATAGCAAGTTTTAATGAAAAACAAACACCCCCCCACTTTTTTGTTTAAATCTAATGTGTATTTTAGTCAACTTTACCAGTCACATCCACACCAGCAGGGGGTGCACACCACCACTGTGGACTTAGAGAGACGCAGGCAAGGATAGCTCATAAGTAAAAAAGCTATGGCCTGATGATAACGGTTGTCTCTCGTCTTGTCTACAGCTGCTTACTTCCACCTAGGCAACACAGTCCGCGTCACTTGTGTGCCGTATGCTACCGCCCAGGTTTCCCCTAGGGCTGGCGCCGGTAACACTCCCAACGCGCGGGCGTCACACAAATACCCACAATGAACAATGTTGGTTGCTTCACTTTTCCACCCCAGCTACACTGTGCTTCCATTATACATTGTTTAAAAGGAGCTTTACAGTGATCTAAGACTGTACAAGCTGAATCGACAGTGGCAAGAAAAAAAAACAATTTCAGTTATGACATTCAATTTAATTAATATCTATTAAATTTATTGTAAGAATAGAAGTACTCATTAGTCTATGCATTACATCCATTACATCGGGCAAAACTGCAAACCCAATGGTCCAATTGAACTCAGCTTCTGTCCATCAGTTCCAAGTGTATGAGTTAATTTGTCAAAGTCCCCTTTATCCTCAGTGGGGTACAAAGGGACTTTTTCACAATAACTTTTTGGGGTTCAAAAGTTATTGCTGTAGCATTTTGAAAGTACTGTGGATGAGGAGTTGATGGGAACACAAAAAAAGGATGGGCGTTAAAGACAAAAGTTAAGGCACTGTAAATAATTGGTAAAAATACTTTGACACAGTGCAGCATATAACTTCAGCATTATTGACAATCCAAAATTACCAGCTTAACAAATATTAATATAAGATCCACTCCTCCTTTATCTACAGGAATTAAGAAAACGCTACAGTAATACACATAACACAAGACTAGTAAACAGTACTTATATAAGCAGATTGGACAAAAAAAACATGAAGTGTGAGTATATTAATTTCAAGTCGAAATTTAAATCTAAAAATGGCGAGGGAGAGATATGAACAGGCAATGTGATTAAGTGTGAAATACAGGTGGATCCAGGAAATCAGGTAAGATAATGTCTTCCACTTGAAATGTATTCGCTTTAATTGTTCGTGTAAGACAGGTCAGAAATAGTGTCTCAGCTGCATAACAAGCCATGGAAACACCATGAGAAAGGTGTTATTTTGGGGGACTTTTTTCTGTGGTTCCACATGCCGGACTAAAATATCGAAGGTCATGTTAAGGTTAAAGAATAAAATATTGATTTGTTGCTGACAAAGCCTGTTTCCTCTTTTATCTCCCAACTTCTGATGTAATGTTTTTCACCTGCTTAGACCTCTGTATGTGATATTGGATGGTTCTACATTAACTTTGAGGTGAATTTTATAATTGCTGCAATTTGCCCCACAGTTTTCATAAAGTATTCTTTTTAAGAATACCACATTTGGGAATGATATGCTTGGTAAATATTTTTACCAGTTTATGCATTTTTTATTTCCTTTTATCAATTTCCTCTATCCATTTAGATTGGTTTCCATTATAACGTAAGGGTACAGAATCTTATCTTTTGAATAAAATTGATTAAGAGGAACTTAAAAGGCTATTGGGTGGCAATTTACATGTAATGTAGTTATTTTTGACAAATTATTTACTCTGGCATGAAGCTGGCACTTTTTCCTCACAGCGTAATGGTAATTTTGACAGCCAATATTATTAGGTCTACAGTCTTTAGTATGCCAATATGTGCAGTCAAGTGGTGTTGTCCAGTATTCTGTACAAAGGAATTAAGTGGTTTAAGGTGTTATCATGTGTAAAACATAAGTATGTGTGGTGCTTTACAGCATGTGGTAGAGTAGGATAGCATAATATATTGTCAATTCCACTCTGCATCCACGACATATAGGACAATCAAAAATATTGTTTCTCTTTCTCCATAGACTACAAGAGTGTGGCGGTGAAGATGCATTCTCAACAATTTAATAAGTCAATGGGATAACCTTTTTCCAGTTTGGAGTAAACTATAAACTGGCATGTACTGTAACTTTAACCACAACAAGAAATGTGTGCAAGCCGGGAGAACGGGGAAAACAAGTAAGGAGTTTTAAATGCCAGACCTAATCAAAAGTAGGCCTTTTTTAAAGATGATGCACAGTAAAGGCTGCAAACAGTTTGTTGAAGAGAATCAAAGAAAGGACATGGACTTCTGGCACCATGATCTGATAAGACCAGGATAAGCATATTTTTTTCAAATGGCATCAAGCATGTGTGGCAGCACTCAGATGAGGAATACAATTACAAATGGGTCTTGCCTACAGTCAGGCATAGTGGTGGGTGTGAAATAGTTTGGGGCTGCATGAGTGCTGCTGGCTGTAGGGATTTCTTTGAGGAAACCAAAAAGACATTGGTAAAGTATGCGTATGTAAACTTACCAGACATACCTGTGGTTTATCCTGACCAGCTGGGGCCTAAAAGAATAGGCACTGTAGAAACAATGCTTTTACCTAAGTGGGTTGAACCACAGCATTGGGTTTTAGAAATGTGCAAAGTACCTGTGTTTGTGGTTAAAAAACATTCCAAACATTCCAATAAGTTTGCTATATTGAGTTTGCTATATACACACGTATACGCTTCATGAAAGGTTGTGAAACATTTGTATTTAGTTTTGGGATTACATAGGCTGATGGACAGTGATATTACCTCAAACGGATTTGGTATGACCCGGGGCAGGAAACTCTCGGTTAGAGAGAATGAAACGTAGTAGGTTGATCTGTATGACTTTGTAGTCAGTGATCTAAACTTGCATTTTTCTGATTTTTATAAATTTATGTATTTTTGTTTTCGGCTTACAAGTGCACATCTGTGTATAAATGTAGATAGCTGTCTGTAAATATTACAAATAAAGGGGAAAAAGAAAAAATCCTGTTGTTGCTTGTTAATTAGCCCAGGATTTTTGTCCCTAACTGTTCGCTCTACACTACCCATAGTGTTTGTTCCCTTACTACTGACGTCACACAGTTACAATGCACACAGTATTACAGGTGTCCTTAAACAGAAGGTGGAGGAGGGCAAGTTCCTAAATATCTACTAGGGATGAGCCGGATACTCGTTTTATAGGAGTATTTGGTAGGGATACACCATTTTTTCGAGTACAAGCATTAAACGATTAAAACACGTGAATATCCGTGCTCGTGTTTTTACGATCTGTGATTGGCCAGTCACACAAAGCGCTCTGCACTTTGCAGCGGAACACACACACACACACACACACACACACACACACACACACACAGTGAGTGATCTCACGTTGCTCTCTTAAATTAGAACTCCTTATTTTTTTAAGCTCGTCTTTGTTTTAGTTTGAATGAAAGTTAATTGGTGAACTTTTTGCATAACATACATGGTGCATTTGACAAGACAGAACTGAAATCGTCTTGTGTCGCTCATCCCTGATATCTACTAGCTTAGTGATGTTATCATGGAAGAGTGAGAGAGGATTCCAATGGCAAGATGTAAATCTCTAGTGAACTTCATGCCTAAGAGATTTATGGCAGTGCTGAAAACTAATGGTGGCAACACAAAATATTTACATTTATAGCGCAATTGCCAAAATGTTGAAAGTTTAGAAAGAGTATGACTCTGTGGTTTATTTTCCTTAGCAAAATCAAAGAATTAAGAAAGCATCATCCAAGAGTGGTTTTTCCATATTTTTTTGCAAAGGGTTGTATATCAGTATAATTGTATCTCCATGACAAGGATCTGGAGGACAAGGTTTAAATAGCTTGCACAGGATTTTGGTATAGGTAAGTCAATGAAGAGCACACTTCTGTTTGTGTGCGTGGTTGTGTGTGTGTGTGTGTGTGCATGTGTTGCACAGACAAAAGATTATTTATGTGCACTTAAGCTTGAGAGCCCAGGCTTCATATAATTCACTGAAAGAAGATCATTGGAATTGCAAATCGCATGATACACACAGACTGAAGGTTCAAGTTCTGTAACAGAGTGACATCTGGCATTCATCCAGTATAAACACAAATTTTGCCTTTTGCATTTTATTTATCATTTATATATACACACATATATAATGATAATTTTATATGATCATTTTTTAAATATATGTACGTATCTGATTAAAAATCTTAAAGCCAGTTAAAAAATTGGACTTCTTTTGAGAAAAACATCACTCTTTTGCGTCTTTCCTGCTCTAAATCCAATTCAGAACATTTGGGGAAGGATGGCAAGAAAAGTTTACAAAAATGGATATCAATTCCAGACAGTGGATACCCTTCAAGAAGCCATCTTCAACATTTGGCGCAACGTTTCCACTAGCCTCCTAAAAACACTTGTGCTCAAAAAGAATTGTGGATTCATTACTATTCATAACTCAGTTATTTTATTTTTTTACACTTTGATTTCTGTTTTGAAAGGGTTTTCGTGTTTATTAAGTCAAATTAATGAAAAAGATGCAAGTGTCAAATGCAGTGTTTGTAAATAATGCAAGGTCATTGTGGCGCGAGGGCGTGATGGGCGTGGTCGGTAGACGGGAGCCGGGTTCGGGAGGCGGGCCCGGTGAACGGTCGCA